>JABUQX010029814.1:0-2500 GCA_015478945.1 Trachelipus rathkii
AACAAAGAAATATTTCACTATTACTTGTCCATTTGGTAATTACAGTTTTAACTATTTAATACAAGGACATAAGTGTTCTTCTAGTGCCTTCCAGCGCTTTATGTCAATCTTGTTTGGAGATTTAAAGAACGTTTTTGTTTATTTAGATGACATCTTAATTGCCAGTTCGACTCTTGAAGAGCATGTTGCAATGTTGGAGAAAGTTTTGGAGAGATTAAAATATATGAAAATTTATCTGAACCCAGAAAAATGTGTACTTGCAGTCGAAGAAACGGACTTTCTAGGTTTCAATGTTAGCGAGAAGGGGGTTAAGCCTAGTAAGGAGAAAATCGATGCAGTGGTGAATGTTGCAAGGCCAACAACCATCAAACAACTTAGGGCTTTCCTCGGTCTATATAATTTCTGCCGAATCAATATAGTAGGGGCGGCTCAATTGTTGCAACCCCTAACGAAAATGTTGAAAGGAAAACCCGCCTCCAATAAAAGGATTTCCTGGGGGGTAGAAGCCGAGCGAGCGTTTCTAGAAGCTAAAGCGGCAATGGTGAGTGCCACCCTGTTGTCGTTCCCTGATGAAGGAACTGAGTTACTAGTATACACGAAGGTAAGCGAACTCACTATAGCTAGTGCACTGATGGGAGAAGAAGATAACCAAACAAAGATTTTCGCGCTTTATAGTACCATACTCACCGAGGCAGAAGTGGCCCTACCTCAGCTGGTTAAGGAGCTCTTATGCGTCAAAAACAGTTTACAAAAATATGCTTACTTAATTGCCAATAAGAGAATCACTGTCTGTACTAGCAACAGTGGGTTAATCACAGCTTATATGAAAAAGAGTGCCGAAAAAATTCATAATATTCGGGAGGTAAATTTATTGAATGCCATTGCAAATTTTGACGTTGAATTTAAATTGGTCTCTAAGGCTAAAAATAAATTGGCGATAATTTTAACAGAATTGGCTAACGAAAGAGATAAAATCATAGAGGCTGGGGAGTTGCAATTGCAACTGGCTTGTATAGAAAATGGGGAGTGGGCGTGGCCAAAACAAAATATTATGGAGACGGAGTTACAACTGGAGGAGGAGTTTAGTGGATGGAATTCTCTGAATTCCGTAGTGGAAGGGTTGAGCCCTTTAAATCGCACGTTAAAAGAAAAAGACTTACTGGAGTATTATAATAATAATAACAAAAATATGATAATAATAATAATAATAATAATAATAATACATAATCGTAACAATAATAAGTGACAATTTTATTAATGAAATAATAATAATATATAATAATAGAAGTAATAATATAAGGTACTAATAAAAATAATAATAAAAGCGGTAATTATGAAAATAATAATAATAATAATTAATAATAATATAATAATAATATAATATAATATAATAATAATAATAATAATAATAATAAATGGCAATAATAATAATAATAATAATCAATGAAAATAATAATGATAATACTAATAATAATAATAAAAGCGATAATAGTAGTAGTAGTAAATGCGATAGGTAAGTAGTAGTAGTGTTAGTAGTAGTAGTAGTAGTAATAATAATAGTGGCAATGATAATAGTAGCGAAGCTGGTAATGATAATGACTTTGATGATTTTGTAATAAATACTATAACTTACAGTAAAAAAGGGTTAAATGGAATGATGAAGAAAATTCAGGATGGTGTAGATTTCAAAGAAATAGCTATAGAACAGGAGACTGATGGTTATATAAGGGACCTAATAAAGGGGCTGAAAACTAGTGGATTGAAGGCCTGCTACAAGGAATTCATCCATCGGGGCAAAGAGCTGTCTTTGGCGGTTGATATCTCTACGGGCACAGCTAGAATATTAGTACCGGAAAATCTGGTGGATGATGTCATAGAGAAAATACATAATACAAATCACTTGGGAATTAAACGGACTTTGATTATTCTGAAAGCGGATTTTGCCTTCAGATTTATGCATAGTAGAGTAAAAAAATTTATACAGAGTTGTGATGTCTGTCAAAAAAATAAGAGTGTTAGAAGGATATCTCCAGAATTCGGCAGATTTAAGGAAGTCTCGGAGAAGTTTGACACTCTCCATGTGGATTTATGTAAGTTTCCGTATAGTATGGGGTTCAATTATCTGCTTGTTTTTATTGATAGATTTAGTAAGTATCCCTTCGCCTACCCTCTTAGGCAGGCGACGGTCGACTCGGTGTTGAATGTGTTAGTGGGCGAAATTTTTCCGTTCTGTGGCTCAATAAAAAGACTCATCTCAGATCGAGGAAGCCAGTTCACTGCCAAATTATTTAATGACGTATGTAACCTACTCGGCATAGATAAGATTTTCACAACGGCTAGCTCACCAAACGTAAACGGCAAAGTTGAAAATTTGAATCAAGCCCTCATAGTGACACTAAGGTGTATGATTAATGATGGGGAAAATGAAGGGTTAAAATGGCCTGAAATTTTGCCTTGGGCACTGTACTGTTTGAGAATTAGCCCTATAAATGACCAAGGA
>JABUQX010029814.1:10000-15000 GCA_015478945.1 Trachelipus rathkii
CTACCTATATAATAGTAAAGGGAACTTTGAGATAGTTAAAATTCTCACAGTCCTAACAGAATTCTTATCTCCTTTAAGTCTCTCTAACATACGATGAGATGTACGGTTTCCAAGATAATTCATTGTTCATATTAAGAGAAACAATGTTTACATTGTTTGAAAGACATACAGAAGGAAGAAGTTAAAAGAGAAAACTGACGGAAGGAATTTTATCGAGCAGATATTTTCTGTCAAAACCATTAGATTTTTCATGGCACAAAAGTTTCCAAAATTTCTTAAGACAAAGGATAATAGGTCTATGATATAAGGAAGAGTCAAGACTTTGATATAAACCAAATTTTTTTAGTGAAAACTCTCTTAATGAAACAAATATTAGCCCTATTAGCCCTTAAACGATTACACTAAGAGGAATAGTAATAGTGGTAAAAGATGACCAGCGTATTGTAAGATTGAATCACAGACTTTTTAGGTTCGATAGATTTATAGTAGATTCACTAATAAACTAGGTAATTTCTTCAGTAACCAGCACCCCCATTCTTCTTATCAATAACTGTTGTCTCTTTCATTTTTAAGTACAAACCAATCAATGCATAATGGGCATAAAAGTCCTTCAAAAATTTCAGGAGATTCTTTAAAGACTTTGGAACAGAGAGTTATTGCCGGAAAGATAGTGCTAATTCTAATAGTCAAGAGCTTGCTCACTAAGGTATAATAATTATTATACTTTAGTACGCAAACTAATTATAATAATTAGTGATGGACAAATATCAAAGATATTCAGAAATTAGCTTATATGAACTAAAATACATGTGTAGGATCCTAAATCAATGATTCATGATAGTTATTTTTTACTGTACATCCCCACCCGACCATCGCACGAAAAAGCATAACCATACAGTGCGATGTACAATGAATCCCCTAAGTATTTGGACATTTGATTGTAAAAGGAATAAAAGTCTACACAGAAAAAAAATTTATATCAAAAATCACAATTCTATGTCTATCAATCAATGTCCCAATGATGAATTGTCATTTCGCAAATTAATTTTGATTGACCTTATATTATTCTTTAAAAACCTTATATAAATTGCTAATGATAATCTTTAAATTATTTATTAATCTTTAGCGAAACTTCTGAATTTAATATTAATAGATAACTGAAATAGGAAGGAACTACTTCATATCGCATAGAAAATATTGAAAATATTTGAGAATGTTTAATTTTCATCAAACTACTTCATATAATATACTTTACATTGCATATGATATGCCTTACATCGAAACGCAATGCTATGAATTTGTCTGTGTCAAAGTCTGTGTTGTTGAAATTTCAAATTAATATATTTAAAATAGTTACCCATAAGACATTTTATTTTATTTTCCTTTTTAATATTTCACAATATTTTTTTAAAGTAATAATGAGAAAGAGAATAAGTAAAATTCTTTATATTATATCGTATTAATATTATTTTTTTTTACTTCTATTTATATAAAAGTTAATTTTATTGATTACGAAAATTAAACTAGCAAAAATGCTATTTTGTTAGTATGGAAAAATTCTTGTTGCAATACTACCAAGGTCGGTATATATATAAATATATATATAATATAATATATATAATATATATATATATATATATATATATATTAATTAATATATAAATATATTTTTATAAATCAAAAAATAAATATATATATAATATATATATATATAATATACTATATATATGATAAGGGAAATTAAACTTAAAACTCCTGAATGGTTTCGAACCCCATCCTCAGCTTGTTGTATAAGGGCATGTTACCACCTGACGCATCGATGGAGCTAAAGGAAACCCGCGCTTTACTTCTTCTGAAAATACTTACTTATCTTCAGAGAATACAGACATGTCGCGTACTTAGAGCAGTGACTTTGGCAACTTCCCGCTCACCTCGGTCAAGGGTCAGACAATGGTTTGATTCAGGGAGCAATGGTATCAGTAACAAATTTAGAACCGCTAACACACGCTCACAATTAACGTGAGCGTGGTGTTAGCAGTTCTAAATTTGTTACTAGAATATATAATATGTTTATATATTATATATAAATATATATATATATATATATATATATATATATATATATATATATATATATATATATATGTTAATATATATATATATATAATATAATATTATATATATATATATATATTATATATATATATATATATATATATTATATTATAATATATATATAATAAATATATATATATATTTATATATATATATATATATAATATATATATATATATTATATATATATATATATATATTATTGTTATATAATATATATATATATATATATATATATAAATTATTATATATATATATTATATATATATATATATATATATATATATAAATTATAGGCCTATATATATTTATATATATATATATATATATATATAATATATATACATATATATATATATTATATATATATATATATATATATATATATATATATATATATATAATATATATACATTATGGAAGTTAAATATAACATGTAACAGCTTTTACTTTGACGTTATACAGTATGTTAGCAAGAAATAAAATATTATATATTGATGATGTAAAAAATTAAATCATTGATGTTTCAAACACAATGACGTAAAATTTTTACTCCTGAGAGGATCCGGGGTTGATGGAAAATTTTATGTCAACTTGATATAATTTTTTTTTGTGTAGTGAGAAGTTACTGCAAATTTTCAATTAAAATAGATAGAGATATTGGGTTTGTGGAAATAATACAGTGGAAATAATACAGAATTAAAACCCGAGAGCCCAAATTAATAAAATTTAGTCCTCTAAATGTAGCAAATAGTCTTTATTGTTTATAGAGCACACTTATTTTTATTAAACACAAGTTGTAATGTTAAAGTCAAAAATTCTAAGAACTAATGAGAGTGTACAATCATTATTATCAAACTTTTCAATTTGTAAAATAATATAAACCTTTTGGATTTTAAATTTCATAATTCTGCATTCTACAACACTTCTTGCTTTCTTTCTTTTTTTCTTTTATCCTCCCTTCTATTCTTACTAAATGTGGGATAGGGGTGGGTAAACATGCACTGAAAATAGGATAGTTAAGTAGAAGAATATAATGTAAGTCGAAAGGAAAGCCCCTACCATCCCCTCCATATCCTTAAGTTAGAGCTCGTCGCAGTAAAAAAAAATCACCCTAGGGCTTCACAAAACTGCGACGAGCACTCACTGTGGTATATCGTCAATGTGAGGTTCATCTCCTGGTCCAGGTCCATAAAAATACCCCCCCTCACACAACACCACCATTCACTCCTATTATGCTCCTTTACTCTCGTCTCTGCCAAAATCATATTCCTTTTCTTCAGAAATTCCTTTACTGACTCAATACTTTTCTTCGATCTTCCAGCCGATCAATTCACAGTGCTTAACCAACCGTATATCATCCTTCCTTTCCATATGACCAAACCATCTATAAATACACTCTCGTTTAATCTCATTTTTGCCTTTCTTCACACCACACAACTTTCTAACACGTTCAATCCTCAATTTATCAATTCTTATCACACCTAACACGTCCATAAGATTGTCCATCTGAACAAATTGCACCTTAGATCTATACCTTTTATTGCACACCATAGTTTCACTACTATACATTAACACCGGTAATAGCATACACTCATGTAGAACTCTAGCGCACTCCAGACTTAGTTCCTTTACGATCACCAAGGATTTAATTTAACTAACAACCTTCGTACCATTCACAACTTTCCTACTATATTCTGCATCTTCCGTTCCCTTTTCATCCAACATAATATAACTTAAATATTTAAACTCGGATACTTGTTCCATTTGCTCACCATCCAACATAATTTCACAACGCTGATTTCCTTCACCCGCTACCATCACCTTATTCTTATCTACATTACTTTCAAACCCCTCTACCAGTCGTCTCAAACTTTCTTCACATTCACCACACAAAACCAAAACATCAGCGTACAATAAGGAGAGAACCCAACGCTCTCTTCCATTCTCCATCAGTAAAACACCCTCCCTTACAACCCCTACTTCTAATTTTTCAACACTTCATCCATATACAAATTAAACAACCATGGAAACATTACACATTACAGCCTCACTCCACTATTAATATCAAACAATTCACTCTCCATTATATTTATTCTTACCCAAGCTTTCAATACCGACACACATACTTTTGAATCCAATCAGAAGCCTACAATGAATACCATATATCACTAACACCTGCCACAAAACTTCCATATTAATTCTGTCATACGCCTGTTGCTAGTCCAGAAACCTAAATACAATTTTTTTTCTCTCATTTTCTCAATCAATTTTGTCAATGTAAAAATTTGATCTACACATCCTCTACCACTTCTCAAAACACCTTGTTTTTCACCAATCAGTCACTCAATGCACTCTTCCAACCAGAATACCAGCATATATCTTCCCAACAACACTCAAAATACTAATTCCCCTATAGTTCATACAGTTACCTTTATCCCTTTTACCCATATATATAAGGGTACTATTACTACTCTCCTCCAATCCTACGGGATTATGACCTCCATAAGCGATTTCTTGCACAACTTCCATATCCAGTCACTCAAAATCTAACCTATATTCTTGATCATTCACCAGCAATTCCATCTATACCTGCTGATTTACTATTCGTCAACTTTCTTATACTACCTTATTCCTACTAATTACTTTATCTCCAAAATTCCTATTTCTCCTTACACCATCAAATCCACGCACATACACTATCATCTCTTTATTGCTTCTAATGTTATGCAGATTTTTGAAATGTTCCCTCCACACTCCTCTCACATCCATTTTCATCAAGTTCACGAAATAGTACCATCGTTTATTTCATGTATTCTATGAAATAGATTCCCCACCAACTTCTGTGGTGTCTTAAAAATTATTCGTATTCCTTCCAGAAGAGC
>JABUQX010029814.1:22500-46596 GCA_015478945.1 Trachelipus rathkii
CCTTTGTCTGCTTGGAAGTTTAATGTTTCTTACCATCATTATATATATATATATAATATATATAATATATAATATTATATATATAATAATATATATATATATATATATATATATATATATATATATATAATATATAATATATATATATATATACTATCTTCAAACAAATATCGAAGAAAAATGAAAAATAATTATTTGCTAATTAAAATTTGAAAATTAAATGTAATTGTGCAAACACGCAATAACAAAAATATAGTAAATTTAGTATATATATATATTATTATTTATATATATATATATATATATATATATATAATATATATATTATTATATTAATATATATATAATAAATATATTATATATATAATATAATATATTATCATATATAATATATATATATATTATTAAAATATTTTCTCTTTTAAAAAATGTGTAAATTCTAGGTCCTCGTTTGTATATTAAATAATGCAGAAGCCTCATGTTACTTCGGTATCCCGAGGACGGCTTCAAGGAACTGAGAGGATTAGATTCAATTCAAACTGCTCGAATTTTTATCTCCTTTATAAGAAGTATTCTTTTTATGTACCTAAGATGAATCTGAAAAAACCAATCTTCTGAACCATGGCTCAGTTCAATATCGAAAACTTAACAACCACAACAACAATAGGCACATCCAAGATCGAATCTGAAAAAACCAATCTCCTGAACTGGCTCAGTTCTAATATCGAAAACTTAAAATTTTTATTTAATCTTATTTAATCGATTATATCATTACAACGCGACTTTGGTGTTTATTTCCTCTATCTTTTTGTAGCTTCTGCTGAAAAGAGTCATCATCTACATAAAATCATGCTAGAGGTTCTAAGAACGAAAACACATTTATGATCGACTTATCCCGATAAATAATAACAGAATGTTTGTCAATTCCAAACTACACAAGCTTCTCTATATTACGAAAGATAGAGCATAGTCGTTAAATCTGAGTAGGAGAGTGAAACAAAAGAAAGGAAGAGAATTTATAGAATAACAGGTCAAATGAGATCTCCTCAATAGAATTGATAATTGATTACGACTCAGAATTTCAAAAGAGCTTTCTCTTTCAATTGGAATGGCGACAGAATAAGGGCAGGAAAACAACCATTCGAAGGGCAAGGAGAGAGTAGAAAGAGATTAAGAGTGCAACAATTAATAAGATCAAGCCAAAGACTCTCCTGCATAGAAAAAAAATTGTGCAACTGAATTCACTCCTTATTTGTGATCATAAAAGATAGTAAGAAAAGGAAACTCCAAATATAATGACATCAGAGGAAGGTTCATGTTGTCTAATTTCGAAATTGCGAGGAAAACGGGTCAAGTAGATAGTAAAAGGAATTAATTGTATTAAAATATATCAAGATAAATTGAAATAAAAGGTTATTTTGAAACATTTATAACATTTACTGGTTTCCCGTTCAATCAGCTAGATTAGGAAAAAAGACCTGATGACGCGTTTAGAAACTTCACTACTTAGTCAATGATTTTTAGAGTCAGCGGGTATAAGAGTGGTCAAGAGATGAGGTTACTGATAAAAGGGGTGGGATTGGTTTAAAATATATATTAGAAAAAGATTTTAGGTTAGAATAAAATCTTGTGGAAATAATTTTTTTAGATTAAAAAAAAAAACTGCTAAAAATCAACCAAAAAAGAAATCAAATATTAGACTACAGAGTGGGAGATAAAAAAAAAAAAAAAAAAAAAAAAACAGAGTAAGAGAAATTTGTAAAACAAGGTCTTACTCGAAATTGTTAATACTTTTGACATAATCAGTGCAACAACATAAGATTCACGAAATTGTTCAAGGGAGGATCTGAGCTATCAACTGTTTGGAAAGGATATGAGGTTTTTTAAGCAGGAAATGAAAAAGTTTTCCAAGTTTAGGTTGAATAAGTTTTTAGAAAGCAGTAGAAATACCGCAACAAGATAGTGGGTTATCTTAATATTTAGCTAGAGACATATTATATTATTAGACACAAATGAATTGAAGGAGTGGAAATGGCGTAAAAGATGTTACAAGTTAAAGTTTGAGTGAAAAATTCATCTTTAGCCAAAAAATGACAGCCAATGGACCGTCAAGAGAAAAAAGATATTGTGGTGGAGGAAAGCAAGAGATAAATTACCAGACATTTTGACATGGAGCCATATACACCTGGGAGAACCCCGAAAATCTCAGCATTTACCACAGATTAAAGTAGATCACTTTACTAAGGAAATCATAATTTCCTTGAATCCTGGATGAAATATAAGCAGCATGAGTTTTTTTTTTTTTTTTTTTTTTTGGAGATTAACAACTACGATAGTTTCTGCTCTGAAGGCAGCATTCCTCTGACGAATATTTCGAGAGAGAAGTCAGAGTTAATTCTAGGATAATTAGTTTTGCTCAAAGGGAAATAAAATAGAATGTACACCTCCTTACAAGAGATAACACCTTGGTTATGTACTCTGCGAACTCAAATAAAATACTCTAGCTTTGCCACTTCCTGAGACTAGTGTCTTTCTAATTGAAAATTTGAAAAGAATGGGAAGGATTAAAAATAAGGAGATGACTATATGAAATGGAACCATGATAAAAAATAACATAAAGATATAAGGGAAAAATGGTAGAAGTTAAGAAAAAAAATGGAAAAGGAATTGTCTTGGCTGTCCTTTCAGGCAATGCTGTGACACTGCTTATAGCAACTAATATTTAATATTTGGGAGGAATGTGGAAATGTATAATGTTGTACTTTTAGTACGGATGTTGTTATTTTCAGCATAAAGATGTGGCTTACGCTGTAGATATTCTTTGTATAAACAAGTAAATAAAAAAAACACAAGGTTTAGGAGTTTAATGGACTTTCCAATTCGCGCTAGAACTTTATGAACCCCGTGGAAATTTTTTTTATTCTGACATTTCCTTTAAGTACGTCCTATACGTATGACAAAGGTGGGTAAGAAAGGGGTCTACCCACTATCACTCACATTCTTTGAATCTGTCTTGTAGATCAAAAAGTTCTACTACTTCCTACAATTTGTAGCATGAACCAATTCTCGCCATAGATATTCAAAATCACCTCTTCTAACAATCTTTTCAATTAATTTTTTTTTTATTCCAAAATTAGTATTAATCTTCTTCCTAACTTCATTGCACTCTTATCAGACTATTTAAACTTAATCTCCTTCCCGAATCATCCCACACTTCTAACCTCATCAGACCTTTACGCATCAACCACCTCTTTTACTTTAACCCTGCAACTCTTCATCTACCACTCACAATCACATCTATTCCAACTAGAACAAGACATGCCTCTCCTCGGACAAGCTTCCTCAATTTCGTCCACATTGTGCATCCACTTATCACATCAACATTATTCACCACAACTTTCCTAAAACCATTCCTTACTTCATTCTTATCTCATATAATAATTATATAATATAATATAATATAATATTAAATATATAAATATTAAATTTTTATAATAAAACTATAATATATATAATACATGTTATCAGACAATAAACAAAACTTAAATTTGGAAACATTTTAAAATTCAATATAAATAACCTATAAAATAAATATATATATATATTAATATAATATATATATATATATATAATATAATATATAATAAATATAATAATATATATATAATAAAAATAATATATAATAATAATATAATAATAAAATCTTTACACAGATCAATACCTTCAAAATTCTCCATGCATTATATGTCACCTGAATACAACCTCCAATGGCTACACCTCCTTCGCCCTCAAGGTCAGCTCAAAACCAGCCCAATAATCATTCACAAGGCTGTATCATCACCATCAACACAACACTCACAAAGCCCAACAACAGCAACCCACAACAACACACACACACCATCAACAACAACAACAAGTTCACAGCAACAACTCATCATCCACACTAGTCTCTTCACCAAGAACACATCTTCAACACTGCACCCTTTCTGATCTAAGATCATCTCTAACCACCGGCCTCTTCCGTCATCTCCCATCTCTTCCAAATCATCTTCTCACCTCCCAAGAATCAATTACTTCCCCTATACCATCACCACCACCTATGCATTGGGATCCTCCACCACTACAACTTGAAAACTGAACATTCAAAAAACATTAACAACTGACGATTAAGTTGATTACCCTGGATTAGCCATGGGTAAACTGTATGGAAATGACTTTTCTCAAACCACAATTAGGTAATTTAACACTAACCTTCTTCAAAAATCAAGCTAAAACACACCAAATTTAAACCTCAACAAACAATAACGATCCACACTAATAACCCTTAACCTCACCTGACCACCATAGAAGAAGAGAAAAACACCCATAAAACAGCTCCAGGGTGGCATTAAAGGCATTCCCAAACCAAACAACATCAAAAAGTTCCAATCTACCATTCCCTTACAATGAAAAAGTTCAATTTTGTTTGTAACAAAGCTCTACTACTTCATTGGAAACATTCATAATAAAATTACTAATCCAAAGATAAAATAAATTCTATGAAAATAAATAACCAACATCTCATAACACAAAAGGAAAAACAATAAATCCCCCGTCAACATTGAACAACCACCTCCAATTAACACCCAGCAATTTAACAACATTGAGTTACCCCCAATCTCTACTCGTATAACAAGTTTAGGCCCAACCTTTGTCACCAGAAGCACCATTCTCGTCACCTTTATCTCTCGTCACCATCATACTATCACCTGCTTCTCCTTCAACCTCAACACCTAAGAGCTCACCTCCCCTTCTATATTCATCCCAATTACCTTCAATCAATGATCCCCAGCACATAATATTGGTTACAAAACCTAATTGAAACTAACCAATACCCAGGAAAATAAATTTCTTCATGAAACAACACTTCTCATCACAACATCATCTCTTCTAAAATTTTCTTGTAATCCAAATACTTTTGATACGATATCTTCTCTATCTTTGAGTAAAGGAATATTTGGGCTAGTAGAATTATAAGTTAAACTATCATAAGCTAAATGATAATAGTAATATAATTTAAACCTTTAATACTATATTTGTCCTTCTATTAAAAAACATTAAACTTAGTATTACCAAAGAAATCTTAACAGATACATATACTAATCTTAAGAGATTGAAGACTCTAATAATAAAATATTTTTAAAACCAATCTTTGTTACAATAGTATATATTAAAAATAATACCATAAATTTAAAATAAAAAAAAACTCTTAAAAAAAAGCTAATTCAATCAAAATTTCCTATGAACCAATCAACATCTTTATGGGTTTATAACCGCCCATTTAATGTTTAAAAAAAAAAAATAAAATTCCTTTTTGGCATAATATTATAAAAACGGCAAAAGTTGAAAAAAATGCCTTTCTTAAGAAACAAATTCTAAAACCTCCTTCAGTAATCAATTACAAACCCTTATCTTAATAAGGAAAAATTAAAACTGAAAAATTGCCTAATATATTTTTGGAAAACTTACAATAGCAAAGGAAAAAAAAGTTCCTTTTTTCTTTTTATTATTAATAAACTTAGAGCAAATTCCGATAATAAACTCTATTATAAAATACATCAAAGCTTAATATGTAATTTGATACCGAAACGGTCTAAAATAATTCTCTAGAAACAATTTTTTAAACCTTCCTCGTTCTATAATTTTAAACAAAAATAACTCATTATTTATTTTTTTCAAACCAACGAAATACAATTGATAAACATTAAAAACGCACTCTTCTAAAAATATAAGGACAATTATTCATTATAAATTCATCAACTGAAAAGAAATTTTTTATTTTAATATAAATAATAATTCATGAACAGATATTTTCAGTTCTGTAGCATCAAACGAGCTTTTACTTTATAAAATCTCCGTCTCTACAGCCGACAAAAGCAAATCGTCAATCCAAATTCTCTAAATATAACATCCCAAATTTTAATAAAACACAAAATATACATCTAAAGATAAATTATATTCATATTATAACCACATCCATAGACATATGCATATAAAAACTAATCAGGGATCATTAATAAAATTTTATTATCACAATAGTTAAACTAACGGATTCAAACTTTATATTCAAAAAAAATCTAAAAATAATATCATCCCAAAACAAAATTTATTCCGACTATTCCATCAGTTTCAACCTCAAAGTTCGCAAAACAACATTATCCCAAAACATTGCATTGAACACAATGAAAATACACCAAGCTACCTACTCCGATATTCACTCTAAAACAGGAACCAATATATGAGCCAAGAAAATAAAAGATTTTCCGTACAAAATCCCTAAACTTAAACTAACACATAATGTACACTCAAACTCTTAGGAAAAATTCCGCCGCATTTTATTAAAACTCATAGATGTGTAACAATCCACTTACGATTATTTCTTTCTCTTCTCATCAATGAAAACTGCGTATTATTTCATATAAATAAATTATGTATGCAAGATACTAACTTTTCCAACAATAAATGTCTTCATATAATAGCAACTACCTTACCAAAAACCAAACTCTACAACTACTTTCTCCATTAAGAATCCTAACATACTAAATCTCGATTTTTTTGATTCGAGAAAAGCTCTCCTTAATGCCACACGACCTCTTTCATCATTCCTTCTCTCCTCCTATGTCAGATTTAAAGTTATTAACGCATCAGTTATGTTTTCAGCTCTTCTAACCACTTCTGCATATGCTTACTCACAATTTAAAAGGTCTTCTTCAAATCTACTAATTTTTTTAAAATCATCCATACATTTACCATCGAATCCAACATCCCTAAATGCCCAACTAATTCTCTCAAATTTTTCCAAATTCCTAGCTTCTTCCAACTTTAGCCTCGATCCCAATCCTATTATGCACATAGACAATAAATATCCTAAAGATGAGAAAATGATGAAATACCAATGAATAAGAAACTGTCAAGAATGTATCTCATATCACACCCCTGCAATTGAGTCATTCTGAAATAATGATGATCAATTTCCTAACTGTTGTGGTTCTCGGCCTTTTTCTCTTACTGTTCTTTTCACTGTAGTTGATACTCCTAACACAGCTGTTAACATCAACTGCCCCGTCTGACTACTGAAAATAACCCATACTCATCCATAACCCCATACCTGTCTAGAATTTAACTAGTCATCCTGCTAAAAAAATATAATATAAATATATAATAAATAAAAAAATAAATAAATAATATTAAATATATATATATAAATAAATAATAATAAATATATAAATATAAAATATATAAATAAAATAATATAATATATCAAATATATAATAATTGTTCATGCAATATAAAACTTTTTTAAATTATATAAAAAATATATATATATAAATAATATATATAATATATAAAATAATATAATATATATAAAATATATAATATATAAATTATATATATAATAAAAAAAGAATACAACGTAATAACATTTTTAAAAAATATGTTGCACTCAAAATAAATCAGTTTATTAATCAAATGAACTAACAAAATCGACCAAATAAGACCTCGTAACAAAAAGTATGGGATGCATTAAATAAGAAGTCGAGTAGTGGAATTAAGAGGTAATCAACTAAAATTAAAAAAAGAACTGAGCTTAAAAATCAATGATGACTCAAAAGAAAATTTAAAATATATAAAAAAAAAAGTTAAAATAAAATATGAAAAAAAAAAAAAAAAAAAAAACATTAAGAAAGGAGTTTACTTGGAAAAAATTTAAAAAAAATTGAATACGTAATCTCATAATAATAATTGGCATAACTCGACTGATGAATAATCAATAACTGATGAACACTCAAACTGTAACATTAGCAAATAATATAAAATTGAGTATAGTAAAGAAATAATTTGATGAGAATAGTATGAAAAGTAGAATCAAATCCGTATATAATAATACGGAAAACATCAAAAATTAAGTATTATACAATATGATTTTAACAAACTTAAAGTAATTCTAAAGACGAAACAAAATATTACTAAAACTAATATAAAACTGATATTAACCTATAACTATTAATCGATTCTATGAAATAATTGTATTTTGTTGAAAGATGCGAATTACTGAGACTGATTCAAAACAAGCATTTAAATGTAAATAGATCAAATCCACATGGAAACAAATATAGAAATAAGAAAGACAAATTTAACTTTGGATTGCAACATACTATAAAAATAATGAACTCTGTAGTTTTTATATATTCGTTGCTTCCAATTTAATCAAAAAATATTCAATAGTAAATTAGAAATAAATGAATCACTTAATGTAATATTAATAATGAACAATTTATCTCCTTTTATTAATTATATGAAAATTAAATTTATTAGATAAAAGAAAGGAGTAAGGCCCCTATTTCTCTAATTTGTTCTGAATCTGAAGAATTTGATCAAAATCTGAATTGCCGGTTTTGAATGACTCTATTTCGAAAAAAAATCCGGCATTTAAATCATCTAGGACAATTACAATATCTGTACAATTACTAATATTGATAAAAAGAACGAACTAGATTTAATATAAATTAATGTAGTAAATCTTTGTTTCAATTAAATTCCTTGTTTAATACGAATAACATGTCTATTCGCGAGTTTATGTAAGTATTTACCGTGTTATGATATATGAAAACTATCGTGAACAAAATAATCTAAACCAATCCATTCAGATTACAATCTTAGATATTAAAATTATTAAAAATAAAAAATTTTGTGTAAGACTCCTTATTCCTTATTTCCCTGTTATTAAAATTTTCAAAAGTAAAGATGATGATAGTCGATGATAGAGAGATAGTTATATGCTGATCGACCGTAACAAAGAAAATGAATTATCATGAAAAATGTCTAAAAAGATTGATTGCAAGCAAAAAACACAAAATAGTAGTGTCGTTTTTCCTCCCAAATAACCACTTACAATAACCATTAAACCTTCCAGCTGTAACCCTATATTATTTACTGCACACTCCAGTAGCTAGAATTAGGATTCTTCCTTACTTACTTCAGTCTTCTAATACTTGCGTCCATTCGCACTCACCCCCCATTAAAAAAGAAATATATAATTATATTATAATAAATATAAATATATATATAATAAATAAGAGTAATATAAAAAAAAGTTAAACAGAAGTACATATTAAAATATGAAAGTATTTATAATATATATAAAAGCATCATCATTCATCACACCCACCTTCTCCTATACTTAAAAAATCTCACACACTCGAACAGAAAATTAGTAAAAACATTACTAATCAAAAAAAAACCACCTACCGGCCCCCTTATACCCTTTTAAAAACTCGCCATCAGAAAAATCCACCCTAGTTGGGATTGTAACAGACCCTCACTATCATCTCTCAATATCACCTGGGCCAGTACCACAGCCATACCCCATCATAAAACCCAGCATCACTCCATATCACCTTCTCTCCCACTTCATGCACATCCTCCTCCTCCACATCCTTTACTAATCAATCCACTTTCGTCTCAACCCCGATCCCACACACTCACCGCTAAATATACCGCTAACCAACCGACTACATTCATCCTTCACATACAAAACCATCTCAAACTCGTACTCCATTTAACCCATCTTCAACCACACAACTCCCTAATACTTCATCCTCATGTATCATCTCCACACCTAAATGTCCTTCAACCACATTACTTTAAACTACTACTCTTATCCATCATATTTCGCTACTCACATTCACACATAACCAACATACCCTCATTAACCCCTACCACTCAAACTGTGTCCCTATATCCACCAAAGATTTAATTGCACCACAACCTTCCTACCATTCACAACTTCACTACATTCTCATCAGTTCCCTTTTCATCCAAATATATCCTAATACTTAAACTCACATTTTCAGCTCACCATGCCAACACTTCACACCGAAACTTCCTCACCACAACCATAAACACTTATTAATACTTTAAACCCCTCCTACACACCTTAATCCTCACAATCTCTCAAACTCTTCAAATCTCACACAAAACCAAATCATCCGCAATAATAGCAAGCAACCTCACCTCTCTTCCTCCCATCATTCTAACCCTTATATATAATAATAAAATAAAAAATAAATATTAATATATATAATATAGAAATATATATATATATATAAAATAGAATATATATAATATAAATAATATACAATATATATAGTTGGAAAATTTTTTTAACATAAGATATAAGAATATTCAATTTAATTGCTATCTATATAGAATTTAGAAAATGTTTTCAAAAATATATACTTAAAAAATTTTTTCAAATAAATTAATAAATAATTCATATTCAAAAAAATGGCATAATAATAAAATATAAATATAAATATAATATATATATAATAATATAATTAACATATCATATATGTTTATAGTATATATAGATATATATAATATATAATAATATAAAAAAAATTATTATATATATATATATATTTCCAAAAAAACTTATTATAACATAAAAAAAAGACGAAAATGGCACGGTTGGAAAAAAATGATAAGTTAACGTTGAAAAGATAATCCTGACACAAGAAAGTAATCGTTTGTAGGAAATGGGGGGAAATCCAATAGGAATCCAAGAATAGTTCAAATTCAAGATCTGAATTTCATAAAATATATATTAAAGCAATAGTAATAACTCTTAAGAATTGATAACATTATTAACACGAGTTATTCTAATTCAATAAAATATTTATAACAATATAAAGAATATAGTGAAAAGGTAGATGAAATTGCAGCATACATTACTGTTAATCGCATATGACGATGATTTAATTTTTTAAAGATTTAACGAAGCTTTAAAGGTAAGGTTCCACCGGAGAAATCAAATACCTTAATAAGATAAAACAAACAGGGAAAATTATCTTATGAGTTTAAATAAATGATTTGTAAACGTACTTCGAACTTAACTATTATCAATAACAAGTGCTTTTAAATGGTAACGATTGGGACAAATTTACATGAAACAAATTGACAATATCAGAAAAGGAAGAAAATTTGTCATAAGTATCATAATCAACTATACACATAATACAAAGCTTCTGTCATACTTAGTATATATCTTTTTTCTAAGCTTCTGATGGAATCAAACAGTATTATGACAATTAAGCTGTTGTAAAAAAAATACCAAATTGTTTAAATAATACGAACAAAATTTATTCTCCTGATAAAATTGTAATGTATGGATATAAAAATTAGACTGTAGGCATAAGTTCAGACTATAAGAAAGGTCCCGCTATGTATCCGATTTTTATGTGTGAAATCTAAGACATAAATTAAGGGTCAGATTTAAAATTAGTTGAAAAAAATTAATATATTAGGAACAGAGTGTAACATGTAATGTAGCAACGGAAAAAGATTATTCCTCACTGAAACATATGAGGTAAATATTTAAATAGTGATAAAGAACAATACAAATTATAGAAAAAATGGATATGTAGAGTGTTTTAATAAATCCTGGTAATGTAATACTAAGGTTTTCTCTCTCTCAGACCACAACCGTTATTAATAGAATAGAATAATGAAACATGTCGAAATTTCAGGCTATTTTATCGTACTACTGAACTCATTGCAGTGGAAAACCTTTAAAATACATCATCAACTCTCGGTGCTGAACCCTTAACATCTATTCAAAGTACCAATCGTAAAATAAAATAAACAGAGCATATATGAATTTGCCATTTCCAAAATTACATGTCAGTTTCTACAAAGTGTGAGACTGGTATCACTGAGATACCGGAAAAAAAGTTATGGTCATTAAAAATGCCGGGAAGAAGGAATCGAGTCAGACCAAAAAATGCATAACCAAGGAATGCGGATTTCGATTTTGTCTATGTCCAGAAATAACCCACCATGACATGTACCACATATCAATGATTTTTTTATTTCGAACATTTCTCACTGAAGTATAAAATAGACTAAATGTCTCTTCCACTTATCAGTTTTCTACTACGTCTTCTTATACGCAACCTCCCGCCAACTGATCAAGAAATAATAATAATAAATAAAATAATAATAATAATAATAAAAATAATAATATAATAATAATAATAAAATTACATAAATAATAATAATATAATATAATATATATACTTATATACATATAAAATATTATTATATAAATATATTATTATATATATATATATATTATATATATAATAGATATTATATATACACATATATATATCAATATACATATAATAAATATAATATACACTATATATACAATATACAATATATATATATATATATTACAATAACCTGACTCTTAAAAATACGTTAGCGTATGAACAGCGCCCGTTGGAACAGCACATAAATGCTTAAAGTTTCTGTATTCTTGCTTTTTAATGTTTTGTAGCCTAAAATACCAAGAATTTCCCACCTTAGTACTAAGAAATTTTTTTATTTGAAAACTCTTTAATGTAATCAATTTTTTTTAAAATCTTATAAAAAACTTATCGATTAAAATTGCTTAAATATTAAAAACTTTTATATAATATATCATAAACTATATATATATATATATATATATATTATATATAGTATATATAATATATATAATATAATATATAAGATAACACATAATATATATATATATAAATAAATATATATAATACATATATATTTATAATTTAATAGTATATATAATATATATAAATATATATATAAATATATATATAATATATATAACATAATATATATTATATGTATATATATATATAATATTATATATATATATATTAGATATAATATATATATATAACAGTATAGTAGTTTATATATATAATATAATAAATATATAAAATATAAATAAATAATATATATATATATATAAAAATTAAATAATATCCAAATTCTTAACAAGATGTAACTATTTAAATAAGCAGCAATATAAAAAAAATAATTAAAACAAAAAAACAAAAAAACAAACATAAAAATGACACAAAGATGTAAAAAATTACTTCAAAAAATCACGAAAAATTACCTAATCTGACTAATGAACTAAAATGGGAATGAAGACACACAAGTATCTTGCTCAGCAACCAGGCCCTGGCTAATTATCTGCATAAGCAACTTAGATTGATCCAATTTGCCACACTAAAAAATTAATATATAATAATATATAAAATATAATATTATATATATATAATATAATATATATATATAAATACTATCCGCTATCCATCATACTACTACTATAAATATAATATATATATATATAATATATAATTATATTAATATAAAAATAATTATATATATAATATTACAGCATATTGATAAAAAGCACATGTCTGCAAATAATAAATATAATAATAATAAAAATAATAATAATAAATAATAATCCAATAAAAATAATAATAAAATAATAATAATAATATGCGGTTATATTTATTTTTATTTTATATAACAAAATATATTAAATACTATATCAATCATAAAAGAATTACCGAATTAAATCAAACTCGATTTGCCGGCTAGGCTAAGGTGCATTATCTCACTCTAGGAATAACACTAATATATCCGTATATAAGTGATTTATAGCTATAATCTCACTATCTGATTGGTTAGATAAATTAATTGTGTATACTATACCTCATCTAAGTATAGGCTGTCCTTATATATATTAATATATATATATATATATATAAGAATTATATAATATAATTATATATATAATATATAATAAATATAAATAATATACTAATATATATATATATATATAAATAATAATATATATATATATATATATATATATAATATATATATATATATATATATAATATAAATATATATAAATATATATATATACACTCTCAAAATTAACGCACCACTGGCTCATATGACGTTAACATTTACAGAAAGGACCAGAATGTTGTGTAACTTATTATGCAAAAACATAGCATCAACACAGTATACAACGCAAGAATAATGTTGGGTGATAGGGTACCAATGCTATACATTAATGTAAATGACAGCCAATTTAACTCCGGCTTAGCCGATTGGGGGTAAATTATTTTTTTTTTCGGCATGCTGAGTATGGTCTATTGAGTGTGAATTATCAACTTACAATCATGAAAGTACTGCACGTCGACTAACACGTGATATGCCTACAGATCATCACACTCCTGCCGATATACGGGTACTATGAACTCGGTCACGGTTTGGTGAAAAGCACACAACCAGTTGACGGTTCGTGATCGCCACCCGATACCAGAGACCACATGTGCCGGCCAGAGCAGGCCACGCGCCCACTGCGTGAATACCGTATTTAAGTGTATGCGGGCTGTAAGAGACCGTCATACAACAGCAAATCACCTTCAAATACAGCTGCAGGAGGTACATGTGACCCGTGTGAGTGATAATACAATACGTCAACACTTCGCGGAACATAATTTACGGCCACGGAGGCTGGTCATAGGACCACGACACACCAAGGAGCATCGACGGGCGCGACTAGCATTTTCCCGGGATCACTTACATTGGACCGTCGCGTGGGCGAATGTGCTCTTTACGGATGAGTCCAGAGTCAGTCTCTACACCTTCGATCGGCGATTCAGAGACTATCGAGAACCTAATGAAAGGTAGGCGCAGTGTAATATGCCTTACATTGCCATTTGAAGGAGAATCTCTCTCATGGTCAGAGAAGGCATATTTGCTTAACTGGTCGTGAAGAGTTGCACGTCCTAGATATCGGTTCCCTAACCGCCGCACGTACTCGCAGACATCCTTTGACCGCATAGTCGTGCCATTTATGCCATCTACTCGGTGACCAGATTCGCCCTATGCATGACAACGCAAGAGCCCGCAAGGCCAGATGCGTCACCGAACATCTAACACTTAATCAGGACATTGGATTGGCCTGCAGACATTCTCTACCTAAACCCAAATTGAACATGTGTGGACATGTTGAAACGAGGTTGCGACAGCTCTGACAACCCCTCCGAAACCATCCAGGTCTGCAGCAGTTGGTTCTTTCGCGTATGATCAGATTTTCGTGGAAGACATTCGGCCATCCTCATTGAAGATCTACGATGTGCTCAAGTTCGTATTCGTCCAAACGTTGCCATTACACATATTGAGAACACCATCCATCACACAACCCTTCACCGCAATAACGTCCCACTTTGGGAGGAAAAAGCATCCAGTCACATACAGATCCATCGCAGGCCCCAGTGGATTCCTGACCTCTCGACAATCTTACCACTGTATAATGTGCCCCAATGCTATGTTATTTGCTTAATAAAGTTACACAAGAAGTTATTTGTCATTTCATATTAAGCTGTCAAAGTGTCATATGAGCCAGTGGTAGATGTCACTAATTTTGACCAGTAATATATATATTAAGTATTATAATTAATAATATAATATATAATATAAGATAAAAATTAAAGATATAAATATATTATATATATATATGAAAATGTAAAATTATTAATACCATAAAATAAGTATTAATAAAAATCTTTAAATACATTATAAAAAACATATATAAAATATGCTAGCGATATGAGTATAATTAAAAATATATTATATATTAATTAGAAGTATTTTTAGATAATTAGAAATATATAATAATTTTTATACTTACACTTGAAGTATATTTTTAGATAATTAATTAATGTAATTATTAAATCTTTGTCAAAGTTTTTTTAATCACTCCTAATAACAACACCCCCAGAAGGTCTGAAAAATTTAAGTCGTGTACAAGCTGCAATCGAATGGTCTTTATTTACATCACCAACAAAAGCATTTAAGAGTTAATGACATTTAGAAAATGTGTTAATTGAAGCAAAGAGAAGTTTATTACAAGAAGAAATAGCAGTAGCTGTTCGTTATCAAGCAAGTTGGTAAGTCTAATGGAACTAGAGAATATAAACATCATCAGCAAAATCTACTGAGTAGAGATGTGATATTATAAAATTTATATATTATATATAGATTATCAATAGTAACAATTGAAAAAAAAATTAGTAATATCTTAAATATAATCGAATAGCGTTAAAAGAGAGGAAATTATTTTAGTGTTTGTTATCCTACGAAAAATTAATATTAATAACCCCCAAATATCGATGCAGCCAATTTATTAAACCAATAATTACAATGTTATTTAATCAGGATAAATCCTTCCAAAATCAAAAAAAACAATAATCATGATAAAGTGAAAAGAAAAAAAAAAATATACAAAAATAGCATGCCAACAGAATACTATAATTATTAATATAATAATATATAGTATATAAGAATATATATGATATATATATATATAGATAATATATATATATATATATATATATAAAATAAAAATAATATATCTAATAATAAAAAATATCGATTAGAGACTATTAAATTATATTATATGATTATAGATAAATAATATATATTATATTTTAAGATATATACTAGATAATATAAGTGAATTATATAATACATTGCCCCTGGTTACCTCTTATTTAAGAGGAGCCCATGCATTATTCCAGAAAACCCAAGCAACATACAACGGCGATCAAACAGGATCTACATATTTAGGGATATCTGTATTTTATTATCTGTAATGGGATTATATAGTGATTACTAGAGGCACTTTAATGTAAGTAGGCTATTCTCAATCAATTTTTTGGTATCTATCATACGTGCGTTACATCAGTCCTGAAAATTCATGAGTTGTATGGAATAGTTTAATCTATTTTCTATATATAATTGCCTATGCGACCTTAGAATCCACAGAAAAAATATCTAAATCGCACAAAAAATATCCCCTTATCCATTTATCATGAAGATGTTGTACCCTTTAGGTGAAAGTAGCATGTCCGCACCCCACGCTTTCTCTAGATTTAGCTAGAGTAAATTTAGGTTGAATACCCGGTATGAAGAATATCTATTATATATTTTTCTAAAGGTATGATATGTTTGATAGAGGTTTAATTTGGTTATAAGGGGATTATTATAAGAAGGATCCAGATAAATTGAGAGGGCTTATCATGATAAAGATGAGAAGGAAGATTTTAAGCGATAGGATTGCATAGACTTGTAATAAATAATTATGACAGGGTAAGTATGATATCTTTCGAAGTAAGTCCTACTAACGTAAATAATAATGATAGACGCCTTCCATATTATTAAATAGAAAGGTGATACAACAAGGCTTGGCATCCGCAAAGCTTCTTAGAATTTTGTTTCTTCATGCATGTCTGATTAGCATATCGTATTTCTTACAGCAAAATTCACATTTTAACGCAAGCGGGTGTTTTTTATTCCTATTTAGAGGTAATCATCTAAATAATGTATGGCGATAGTGAGAATTAAGCTGCGACCATGCCTAGTTGATCCTATTATTCTGTATAACACCTCTCAATCGACAATGCTTGGAAATAGATTATGTGACAGTATTGTGTAACACGCTGAAAGTTTTGGACTTAACGTTCGGGAAGACATATGTTTAATGTTTTTTTGATTCTAACCTCTACTAGATACTTTGACATGCTCTATGGTGAGAGTAAGTCGAACTGTAATGCCTGTCTGAAGAGTAATAATATCAGAAATAACCTAAAAAGAGTGTTTTGTTTAGGTAATAATGTCGATATTAAATACAAGAAAATAATTTGGAATTAAGTTAGTTCAAATACTCCTTCAATGATAATGAACTAATCAATGGTAGTATAATTAAAATTTTTTAAATAATATAGTAATATAATATCTTTGAAGTGGTAATATTGCTATATATTATTTTATAGATGTAGCAAGAGAGAAAATAGAGGATGTAGTTAATGATAATGGGGTGATAAAAGCAAATTTGAAGAGAGGTAGGTTGAAATTTAGTTTTAATAATTAATAGTCATAATAGTAGTGAGAGGTCTGATATGGTTATAGTATAGTTAAGGCGTCATGAGAATTAATAGCGTATAAATATTAATAATTGAAGTATGAGTCAAGTAAATATAAACTAAAATTGGCAGCAGTGCAGGGGCTTTTATTCTACTGTTTGATAACTAATTGTAGAGAAATATCGAGCCACCAAAAAGAGACTTGGAAAAATAAATCTGAGGTATCAAATGTCACATTGACTTTCACTTTGTCGCTAGTTTCTTAACTTTACTGTTTTTTGAGTTTTATTGCTTGCGTAGATAAAATGGAGCATGAGTAGATCCCGTCCACTCACCACAGACTCTAGCCGACACAAACATTTGTAAAGATTCGATTAGATCCCCTGAGTCGATCTTACTTTATGACATTATAATCTTCGCATGAATATTGTCATCGCTTGATCATGTTTGGACTCTCTCCTATAGGCTACAGATCGTCTTCGCGTTCACACCAATTATTATAGCGAGTGTGTGAGTTCTTTCTGATCAACTCTTACAGTTTTGTGTGATGTTATTAAGGTTAGTTGACGTTTATAGAGATATAAAATTTATAACTCTTGGTTATATGATGAGAATAAAGTTAGAAAGGCTTTGAATTTTAATGAGTTAATGATTATATGATTGGATGAGGCTGCACAGAGAGTAGAAAGGATGAAGAGTCAGTAATGAAACTAGAAAATTGATTCATTTATCTATTGTTTAATTTTAAGTGGTTTATTTTTTTGCTTAAAAGAGAAATAAGAGTAATATAAGAGTATTAATAGACTACTACATTAATATTTTTGTTTAAATAGGAATTAATAGATAAATAGTAGTAGGAATCTGTATCCAAGAGATTTTTTACATGTGCTATCAACACATATGAGGCAGTATGAGCGTTAGAATTAATTTGGCCCATTAGAATCTGAATGAACAAGAATGTGTTTTGGAGTCAAGTTTGAATTCATATTAGGAGCAAATTTTATATCAATGATTTATTTCCACTTTGACCAGTTAATAAACAAACACGGACGGGGACCCAATCCCCGGTCACCCAAATCTAGGAAAAACCGTAGACAGTATTTATTCTACCGGGGGTAACATGTAAATTTACACTATAAATAAATAGAAGAGTTTAATCCCTAACAAAAATAAAATTTGGAAAAATTTATTATATACTGACATTAATGATATATCATTTGTAATTTTTAAAAAAAATATTGAGTGCATCAAAATTAAGCAAGATTAATAATAAAATTTTTTTGGTATAGTATAATTATACTATGATTAGCTGGTACTTTAAAATTGAGCGCTCAGACGCAAATACATTTTCATGTCCATTTGCCGTTACCGATTTGTTTTATACAGAGAAAGGAGTACCTATTAACGAAGATAGATCAAACGAGATCAAGAAAAGCAAATAAAATTAATAATTGTTAAAAGTTGATGTATTTCAAATATATTTATTAATAGTAAATATCTATTATAAGAAAATTAATAAATTATTCAATCCAAATCTATCTGCATATTAAATTTTGTTTATTTAGAAATAATTTTGAAGAAGGGTGAGAGAAAGAAACCATTTTACATTAAAGTTCTTATTTCAACCATAATTTATAATAAATATCGCTAGATTATAAATAGATATAAGTATCGTCAAAGCTACTCTAAAATACAGGTTATATTAAATTACATATATATATACATAAACAGCAAGCATTTTTCTTATCAGCCCATTTTTAACAAAAAATATCTCTGGGCAAGCAAACCAATAAGGCTATTCATAAAAATTCTATTTCATCCATATCACGGGTCGGTAGTACGCTATACTTAATATAAAACTAAATCTTATTTAAATAGTTTAATATTTCTGCATATACCTTTACTAATAATTAAACCAAGCTACTTTCTATGCTCAAAGTTAACTACAATATTTCGACAATTTTACTTTTTTTAGAAGCCGATTATATACCTATTCTTAACTATTTAAATTGATCTTAAGATAATAAATTTCCTGTTTGCTTCGTTATAATTGTGCGAAGGATGATGTATAAATGGACATTCGCAAAACTCGCAATCGAATAACATATTGATCTTTAGATATGGCATCATAAAAAGCATATATATTCAACATGAAATAAAAATAATCATAAAATTTAGGCTAACCCGCCCCGGCCCACTGCCCACTGCCCGCAAAAATTCCCGACCCAGCACACCCTAGTAGTGTATTGACTTAATGACCTTCAGTCTTTATTTATGAGTTCACGTAATTCTTATTATATATTCTAATTATATTGACAATGTTTTTAGGAGATCTGAAAAATGTATGTTATTTAGAAATTAGTTGACAGTGCCTTCCCGCCAATACTTTTTCATTGATAATAAATTCGAAAACAGGAATAAGAGGCAACAATCATAAAAGAAAGCTTTTCGTTTGATACCGTATTACAAAAAAAAACTATTTAAAAATTGAATTAATAACATGAAAGATATCCGATTATATACATTACTTGTACTTAGCGAGAGGATATACTCTATATTGGTCATCTATCTTAAAGATAGCTTGCAGTAGTATAACGTTAATAAATGAAATCTGCTCAAACACGCTAATAGATACGTTGAATACAAAATAAGCTTGCTCAATTGTATTCTATTCTATTCGAAGGTTAT
The DNA here is from genome assembly GCA_015478945.1 of Trachelipus rathkii. NCBI lineage: Eukaryota > Metazoa > Arthropoda > Malacostraca > Isopoda > Trachelipodidae > Trachelipus > Trachelipus rathkii. Next base: position 43,038 of record JABUQX010029814.1, read on the forward strand.
CAGGCGTTGAGCTTCGAGTTTACCATTCACAATAAATTATAACTTATATAATATTATTATTAAATAAGAAATATTATATATTATATTAAATAGTATAAAAAAATACCGACAAAAACTCATATATTATATTTAATATAATAATTAAAAAATAAAGTGATTATAATAAAACCAATATATATATTATAAAAACAAATAAAACTTTAAGAAAAATTATACTTAAGTAAGAAGACTAAACATCAGTATCCATCTCATCTCAATTTATGTTGGATAAATAAATAATATGACCTAAATATTTTATCGGTTTGATAATTGCGCGAATTTGAGGTAAGTGCTTGTTCGAAAATTCGAGGAGAGAACTTTATTTGTGAGAGAACTTCTTTGTGAAGGAAAGAAGAGGAAATTTCAAATTCGTAGTTAATTCATTAAGGAATTAACTCAAAATTCCAACACTAAAATTAATAATAAAATTTCTATTTCCACCCAGTAAGAATATAAAAAATATCATAATATATAATATATATATATATATTAATATATATATAATATATTATATATAAATTAAGTAGTTAAAATATATATATATATAATATATATATATAATAATAGATATAATAATGTAATATAGATAATATAATAAATACTGAATATATATATATTAATAATTATGATAAATATGAAATATAAATATATATATAGAATTTATATACCCATTTTCTTATGTATGTACTGAATCCCATGTCTTATGGTTTTCGCCTTCTGTCTTCGTTCATATCCACACTCATCCTCTTAGTACAAACTATCTAAGAGTAACACCACCTTTTTATCACATATCATATAATAATACATACTATTATATCACACCCCTCTCTTAGAGAACATACATCATTGCAGACTTCCACTAACCCTTATATCCCTATGTATGATGAAATAAAAGAAAAAAATTAACCAATTACGCACGTCTATACTGACGTTCATGAAAGGGCGAGACTAAAGTACAGGTTATAGGTAGTAGATGATTGTAGTCTGCCCATATATCAACTTATCTTTTGCAAAGAAATGCTAATGCATACCTCGGAGATGGTCGTGATCGCCTAAGCATATTATCTATCTTTCTGCGAAAATTTATGAATAGAGAATTACGTGAATGGTAGTACTAATTGATAGAAATTCAGAACTGTTGCTTGTCTGACACCTTACATAATACAGCTACAATGTAAATTTAGAAAGTTTTGAATTATTTAATTCTAAACTAAAAAAATGAAAAGGAACGGTTGAAAATGATGAGTTGATGGTAGTGATATGATGATTATGTAGATATATCTAGGAATTGCTTAATTCAGAGAAAATCACAGATGAAGTAGAAGAATAATTGTCCTATTTCCTTTAATATCAGAATATATATAGGTTATATAGAGCTCATAGATATTAAATTATATGGCACAGAGTGCGGAACTAGAATTTCTAAGATAGAAATTTACTGCTATAAAATCGATTAAACCAACACCTTTATATACGAGGGCTCAGCTAGGATAGATCATCATTATCTAGGTTACCCCATCTGGACATCTGTAGTAATGTTGCTTAAGAGTATGCTAATATGATCATATGGCATGGATATCTCGCACTCTATGCAAACTAGAATGAATTAATTGTTATTATAAGTAGCATAACAAATGTGTCTATATTCAAGTACAGAGAGATTTTCCTCAGAATAATTTCTATTTCAACACATCATACTCCAAGATGAATTCTCCTTTTAACAGATTTCAAACCTTACCATCTTCACGCAGTCAAACAGAAAACATATTATCAGCTATTTCATAACTAAAGAGTAGGTTTAAGTAAAATTTATAAACAGATACAAAATAATCCGAAAACCCTAGAACGCAAATTACACCAAGCATAGCCTCTGCAGATCAAAATACAACAAGGCAAGGTTCATACACGCGCTAGAAAGTGAGACTTAAAGATCAAAACAATCAGGAATAGAATCACAATATCAGAATTATAGAGAACATAAAATTAAAGATCACAAAAAACAGATTCCTATATTGGTTTATATGGGGAAAGAAAACTAACGCTGCCAGCAACTCACTAGCAAATGGACACTAGCCTCAGATTCCCAATGTCCAAATATTACCAATAAACTTATTAGGTCGACAAGATAACAGTAAACTACACCTTGTTCTTAATTGATACGAGGCGTTGTATAGAATGTATTTGGTACGATTAAAGTGATTTAAAGTATTCGTACTATTACGTAACATACTAGCTATACGCTATGCATATATATACTAGAGTATAAATATTATAGATAATAGATATAGATAGAAAATAAATAAAAGAAACTATTTAATAAAATAGAGATTAAGATGACTATCACCAAAAACCAAATATTTCTGAACATCTTCAAGTACTGGAAATTACAGATGAGCAAAGTTGTTCACTATTCCGAATTACTCACTCCTGTTCAGTAGAAGCCAAAGAAGATTCTGTGAAGAATCACTATCCCCCCCCCCAGATATATCAGAACAACACATACAGGGGAGAATGAGACCTTTATATAACTGGAGCAGCTGAGAAAGAAGAAAAAAATACCATTCAAAAATATAGGAAAGTTAGGTGTTTTGAGAAGTAAGAGAATTTGTAAAGTGGTTATGAAGAATTAGAATTTCCAATTTATGAGACGACCATCCGAAAAATTCTATATCTATATATAGATCAGCAGACGAAGAATGATCGAAAAAGAAATATAAACGAGATGGCAATCTACTAAAGTAAAAGTATATGGTAAGCAGAATATTTAATTGCAGATAATGAAGTGGATCGAGTCATCCATCATTTTGACTGCGATAGAGTAAGATGCAGTTAATTAATATTAATGAGAAAATATAAGATTAAGAAATAAAGAGAACTGATATTATAGACATGGACCTAAGGAATTCACATCTGATTTACGATAAATAAGAAAAGAATAGGCCACCATCAACACAGCCTATAGTTAATACAATTTGAAAAATAAAGTCATATAGCTCCACTCTAAGCCTATAGAAAGGAGAGAAACCAAAGGAGGAGCTGGAGAGCAGTGATGCGGCCATACTCCGTCAAATCGTTGTATATGTCAAGCGCCACAACATAAGACTCCCGATAGCTCCTATGGGGCAAAAACCAATAAATCGTTATAAAGAGTATCGCCGTAGACCTCGAGCGACGAGCCGTAGGATTGCAATCGGAATCGGTCTCCATATGATCTAAGAGTAGGATTAAAGGGGGGTTCAAAGATCTTATCACTAGAATACAAGTAGAGCTAATGGCAAGATTAGATTATACACAGCGGTCCCTTTTCTAATACTTGAACATTTGCAGAAGTTTCAACACTGAAGTGGAAGCTATTGATTACAGCATAAAGTTGAAACGAGGAGCAGAGTATAGCATGGAGAAGAACACTCCTATCAAAATCTGAATGAATCGACCATCCGGACCCACCCCCTCTTACGTCATAGATTTCATAACCCAATTCACCCGATCATAATTAAATTCACAGAGCATAAGCAATTTA
>JABUQX010029815.1:0-12500 GCA_015478945.1 Trachelipus rathkii
AAACATTGTAAGAACATTAACTTCTCAATCAACCTTAAAGAAGCGGTCCTAAGCGCCCATGTTCAATATATATATATATATATATATATATATATATATATATATATATATATATATATATATATATATATATATATATATATATAGAAACTTTCTCTTTAAAAGTATGTTAACATATATATATCGAACGAGCGATGTAATAGATTTTCGGTATTTCAAGGCAGTAATATAGGCGACAGGTGCCAATAACTGGTTTTTATTTTTAAGCTAAGAATACTTAAGATTAAATCATAAGATGTCAAAGAAGTCTCGGCCTCAGCGGGGGACGACGGGGGGACTTCGTCCCCCCCTCTGTCCCACCGTCGGCTCGAGCCCCTTAATAAAATAAATAAAAAAAAAATTAAAACAAAATTAACATATAAAAATTAACATGATATAAAAAGCAACATGTGGCAACTTTTTCTCTTCTTCTATTGGAGTTTAAGTTAACACGTCACAGTGCATGGGTAGACGATTAGAGTTCAGCGATATTTCGAAATTTGTATTTTTATGTAACATCCTTTTAAAGGAAAAGATGCCCTACTCTCTCTCTCTCTCTGCTCTCTCTCTCTCTCTATACTCTCTCTCTCTCTCTCTCTCTCTCTCTCTCTCTCTCTCTCTCTCTAAACACTGCTACTGTAGCAACAATATATATATGCATTTGAATATTTAAGATAATATAACGATATATATATGTATATATGTATATATGTAAGAGTAGAATATATATATATATATATATATATATATATATATATATATATATATATATATATATATATATATATATATATATATATATATATATATATAACAACACAACTATAGCTGCTACTAGAGAATGGGAACAGCAACTTAATAATAGCCAACCTTAATAATAACAGCAGCAACAATAGTAATAACAGTATATATATGTACATATGTATGTATATGTATATATGTATAGGAATCTATACTCGTGCTTAGCACGGTTAACATTACCTATAAACGATCATTAGCACACAAATTTTCATAATTTTTACGATAAAATTCCTATTAATTTTTACGAAATCGTTAAGTTTGCCACAAATATTAAAATTAGCAATTAGATTAGGCCCGACTGCGCTCTAAAAAACTGCGATAGCTACATAAAAACTTAATTCGCGAACAATTCAAGGCAATAAATTTTTTTAATAATTATTATAATTAATTATAATAATTATTATAAGCTTTTTACGGCTCAATAACATCTTACGTCTGGCATTTTGGTAGCGAAAGGCGAGAGTACTTCTCCTCGCAGCAGAAACAGCGAGAAAAAAAAATTTACTTTACCTTTACTTTCCTTTAAAACATCGTTTTTTATTCGTTTTCGGTAGTTTATATATATATATATATATATATGTGATATATATAATATAAGATAGATAGATATATATATATAGTAACTTCTCTTTCTCTTCTGCTATATCATATATATATATATACCAGCCAGCCATATGCCTCGCTGCTCCTTCAACTCTTTCACTTCATATCTATATGAGAGAGAGAGAGAGTGGTTTTACAAGTAGGTTACTTTATGATTAGGTTAGGTTAGAGTTTGGTTAGGTTAGGTTAGGTTAGGTTAGGTTGGTTTTGGTAAGTTATGTTAACTTATTTTACGTTAGGTTTTAAGTGTTTAGTGAATAACATCTTTCTTCTTTGAACAATTGTAGCCTTTTCAATCTCTGTTATAATTGTTGTTTTGGCTTTATGTATGTGCTCTATTACTTTCATTATATTCTATCACTATATTATTACTAGTACTAAAAAAACTTATTTACCTGATTTCTTCATATACCTGCTATGAACCATCGACTTTTCAATCGCCCTCCTCTTTTATATTTTCGTTTATCAAAAACTGTATTTCAATGAGCACTTATCGTACACTTTACATCGTATTTATTATTATATACTTTTTTTTAATCATGTCATTTATTACTTCTTCATCTACTGCATTAAATGTTCGATAATTTCAAAAATATTATTGGTTTTATGCAGCTATCATAGTTTTTAGATACAGGTGTCACCTGTTAATCCTAACCTTGACCATAAATATCAAATCATTGTGTAAATTTGAGCAAAAGTGTGAAGTCATCGCCATTAAATAACGCTATTTTTAATCAATAAAAAGGTGACGGTTCGTCAGCTCTAATGAAATAGCGGAGATTGTGTGTGTGTGTGAATTTAGTGTAAAATTGTTTATATTGTTGCCTTTGGCATCAGCTACATTTGATGTTGGCTTACAGGCAAAAAAACCTCTTTACAATATTAATAAGGTGATACTGCTTTAATTCTTTAAGTATATATATATATACTCTCTCTATAACCTCTCTCTCTCTCTCTACACTCTCTCTCTCTCTCTTCTCTCTACCTCTCTCTCTCTCTATCCAGACTCCCTCTGCTGCACTATTCTCTTCTTCTTTGCACATCAGCTACCAAAAATGAGAGTGCTAAAGAGAAGAGAAATAGTGCCTGGAAAAAGATGCTTGCGCGACTGACAGGATGAAAAATCCTTCCTGGGAGGAGGAAGAAAAAAAAGGAAAAATATATATATATATGTATATATATATAATATATATATATATATATATATATATATATATATATATATATATATATATATATATAACTATAATATATAGTATATATATATGCTTAACAATAATAATAACAACAATATATATATAATAGCAGCAACAACAATATATATAACTATAACTATATACTCTCATATACCTATATATCGCATGTAACTCCGGTTTTTATTTACGGAAAATGGTATAAAAAATAAAAGGACCCAAAGAATAAAAATAGCCTTTTCTTTTAAACATTTATAGGCCTATGTAATTATTTTAAAGGGTCAATGAAGCTTTCAAGACTTTGAAACTGATATTCTTATTACTTTTATTAATATTTTAAACTTTTATTTATTTATTTATTGTGTGTATTATTATTATTATTATTGTGTGTGTGTATTATTATTATTATTATTATTATTCTTATTATTATTATTGTGTGTATTATTATTATTATTATTATTATTTTTGCATTTATTCGTCGGAGTATTTTAAAAAAAAATTTTTAATTTCCTCATTTATGGGGCTCCGGTGACGGGAACAGAGGGGGGACCGAATACCCCGTCGTCCACCGAGCCAGATAAACTCTCATCTTTTGCAGCTTACTATGAGGTATTCCTTTAGTTAAAAAAAAAAATTGCTTCCAACCTAATTTAGATACTTTAACTAGCAGGGACGTGGGTGAATGACCTGAAGAAGGCCGAAGGCCCTGGATCAAAATACAATATATATAAAAATATCAAATAACAATTGTGTGTGTGTGTGTGTGTGTGTGTGTGTGTATATATATGTATGTATATGTAATAATAATAACAATATAATATATAATAACATATGTATATATATATATGTATATATATATATATATATATATATATATATATATATATATATATATATATATATATATATATATATATATATATATAAATATATGTAGGAAGAACAACCAGCCAATATGAATATATAAAACGATAACTCTGTAATATGCTACTTTTTATATATATATAGACTACGGCCACCACCGATATCTTCTCATCTTTCTTCTTCACGATTCTCATATATATATATATATATATATATATATGTGTGTGTGTGTGTGTGTGTGTGTGTGTAATGAAAAAGTTATAAGATTTTTAAATCTCGACGATTCTTTACGTAAAACTATTTTCTTAAGTTTCATTCGTTAAAAAAAAACTTTAAATGCAATTATCATTTTCTCATATTTTGAAAAATCTCCCAGCACTCCTACCTCTGCATATATATATATATATATATATATATATATATATATATATATAATAACCTATATATATATATATATACTATATGTATATATATAATAATAACAGCAACAACCAATATCTACTGTATAGAGAGAAGAGAGAGAGAGAGAAGAGCGGTAGAAAAAAGTTAATGGAGTCGCGGCTGATATATATATATATATATATATATATATATATATATATACTATATATATATATATATATATATACTCTAGCATATATATATATATATATATATATATAACTGCTATATATATGCTATATATATATATATATATATAGGACCTGTAATGTTTTACGACTTATTTTCAATTTTGTTTTTATTTTATATTTCTAGTATATGATCCTAACTATCAATTTAAGTGGTGACGGTCAAAAATATATAGGACAAGTTACGTTTTACGACTCCGTCAATTTAATTTTTTTTTTTTTTTAACTGAGTTTGATAATGGTAAACCGCAAAGATGGCAGAGTCGGGGCTCTCGGCCTTCCCGGGAACGACAGGGTAGGACTATTTCCCCCACTCCGGGGAGGGTCTCCGGAACCCCATCTCTGTATTTGGGTGTCGCGGGGGGTTTCCTCCGCCCCTCCCCTACAGGGAGTATGGAAAACGTCCCCCCTCTGTCCCCCGTCGGCTCTGAGCCCCCTAATTTTTTTTTTTTTTTTACATTTTTGTAATAAGTTTACACGCTGATTCCAAATGTATTGGGTTTTCTGTGAGTGTCGTACTTTCGAGATATTTCCTTATATGAGAAAATATACACTGCCTCCTCTGCTACTCTCTGCCCTCTACTCTCTCACCTCTTCTCTATACTCTCATATATATATATATATATATATATATATATACTATATATATATATATATATATATATATATATATTACATTTTGTAATAAGCTTTTATGCCGCTAAATCAAATATGTAATTGGTTTTTCGGTAAGTGTCGTACTTTTCAGATATATTATTTTATGTTTTCATTTTTATAAATGTGATTTTTAAACATTTTTTTAAAATATTTCGAACTTTTGAATCATGTCCATTACCACTGAAGTTCATTGTTGGTATCATATACTAGCTTTTTAAAAACAAAAAAATCAAAACTGACAGAGTCTTAAAGCATAACAGACACTATATATATATATATATTCTATATATATATATATAACGCTCAACTAATATATATATATGTATATATATATATATATCTTATAACTATATACTAATATATATATATATATATATATATATATATAGGTAAACTTTAACTAAAATGGTGTTAGAGGAATATTTAGAAGAAACAACTTCTATAAGAAGGATGGTAATTTAAAGATCCATATTTGAAATGATATTTTTATTCAACATAAGTAGAGATATTCAATAAAAGTAAAGTAATAAAAGTCCCTTCTGTTGAGATACTCTCTTCTTAGGCGAATTGGTAGTCACAGCCCTTTCCAGCGCGTTTTCCACCCTATTTTTGTGCGAGGATTTGTGTTTGTGATTGAAATTCGAGTCGCAGCCTTTTCCTTGAAGTTTATCGCTCTTGCCGGGAGGATTTCTGAGAGTATCTTGAGTGAGATTTTCTTCTGATTGTTAATTTTACCTGACTCTGTATATGACTGACTGAAAGAGTGTCTATCATCAGGACGGGTTTATATATTATTTCATTTTGACTTATGCTAAAAATTTTGCTCGCGCAAATCTTAGCATAAGTACAGTATAAGTAAAAATTTTTACAAGTTATAATGAAGTGCTATTACTACTGCGCTAAACACAGGTGAAAGGTATGTTGAGTATACAGATATAAAAATTAACCTTCATTCAAATGTATACATATTTGTGGGCATTTAACAATGCACACAAACATATAAAACATTTCAATGGGGTAAAAAATAATAACTAAAATACATAAAGTTAAAGTATACTTTCAAATGCAAGCATGTCTAATTATGTCCAAAAACATAAGTAGACATACAAACATTTAAACAGAAATGTAAATATTCAAATACGAACATAACTGGTTACATCCGAAGAACTAAACATATATACAAATAAGTATTTGAATACATCTAAATACAATAATGTTATATATACAGAAGATAAAAGGTGCATTCAAACCTAAGCATATTTGGTTATATCCGTTAGATATATAAACAAACATACAAACTATTTAAATGTAAAAAGTACAAAAATGTTAATACATAATTCTTGATTTGAAACAATTGAGTTTTCACAAGTTAAATAGGCCACATCGATCGAACCGTTGCATCCAAGAAAGGTCCAGTATAAGGCGTTTCTAATGTATCATGATTTGATCAATGAGCACGTAAATAGTTGTAGTTACGAGAAAACATTGCTTGACATGTAGAGACGAAGTTGCGTGAAATTTAAGTCCTTTATTTGAAAAATTTCTTCATACATAAAAGGAGAGGTCACAGAACCATTTAGAATTCGAAAAGAATCAAAGTTCGTAGTGGAATCCAAAAATGAATTTCTGCCCATAATCCAAACTTAAAATGATGAAAAAAATCCATACCGTAAAGGAAGTTACATATGTAGAGGCGAAGTTGCTTGAAATTTAGGTCCTTTATTTGAAAAATCTCTTCATACATAAAGGAGAGGTCACAGGACCATTTAGAATTCGAAAAGGAATCAGAGTTCGTAATTGGAATTCAAAAATGAGTTTCTGCCCATAATCCAAACGAATGATGAAGAAATCCATGCCGAAGGAAAGTTTGCTATGTCTAGTGATGAATCCTCGAACTGTGATAGTTGTGAAAAGATGAAGACCATAATCCAAAATTAGAAATGAAAATTGAAGTCCAGTATCGATAATGTTCGTTTGCTTTAGTCATTTTCTCCGAGTGTTATTCTGATTGGGGTAGTATTGTATTAGTTTTCTTTTTCTTCATTTTGTGCTTTCAGAAGGCGTTGATTGAAGTTCTGGGTGTTCTACTCAGGTTCACCAATTATATAGGGTCGTACTTGCTAAGTTGGTGGCTTCTTTATGAGCAAGCCCCCTATATAAGAGGATGGTAATTTACAAATCCATATTTGAAATGATATTTTTATTCAACCAGAAGAGATATTCAATAAAAGTAAAAGTAATAAAAGACCCTTCTGTTGAGATCTCTCTTCGTAAGCGAATTGGTAGTCACAGCCCTTTCCAGCGCATTTTCCACCCTTGTGCGAAGATTTGTGTTTGTGATTGAAATTCGAGTCGCAGCCTTTCCTTGAAATTTACCTCTCTCTCTTCGGGAAGATTTCTGGAGAGAGTATCTTTAGTAATTTATTTCTTCTGATTCTTATTGTTAAGTTTATCTGACTCTGTATCTGACTTGAGCATCTCAACAGGCCAGGTTTATATATCATTTCATTTTCGACTTATGCTAAATTTTGCTCGCGCAAATCTTCATAAAGTACAGGCACATAAAATTAAAATTTTTACACACAAAATATAATGGGGTGCTACATATATATATATATATATATATATATATATATATATATATATTATATATATATATATATATATCTATAAATATATATATACAAATATATATATATAACAATATATATATATATAATATATATATATATATATATATATATATATATATATATATACTAGTAGGGAAGATATATTTTATTAATAGCAAAATTTCTTCAATTCCATTCTCATATCTCCAAAACTACAATAGCTACAGGGAAAAAAATACATTTTTGGAATGCTGGTCCAATTTTATTGCGGAAAATGTAAAAAAAAAAAAAAAAAAAATCTCAAAAACTACAATGACTACAAGTAAAAAGGAATACATTTTGGAATCCTGGTAGGAAATTTTTATGTTCAAAAATGTGTAAAAATAAATAAATTATTGTTAATAATTATAGTAATATGATTAGAGCCTATTTAAGAGACCTTTTATTGGTTACTTATTCATCATAGACTTTCTATTAAATTTGCTTTTTTTTACTAAAGAATACTAAGGGTATACCGCACCGATGGCAGGAGTCCGGGTCGACTATTTCCCCACTCCGGGGAGGGTCTCCGGAACCCCGCTCTTTGGTATTTGGGTGTCGCGGGGTTCCTCCGCGCCCCTCCCCCTACGGGGTATGGAAAACGTCTGCCCCTATCCTTTATTCCCCGTCGGCTCGAGCCCTACATTGCCGTGTAATACATCTACAAATATGCTATATATATATATATATATATATATACTATCATATATATATACTATAACTATCTGCTATATATATATATAACCAACATATATATATATAATATAATATATATATATATATGCTCTTCTTATATAACTCTCTTTATATATATATATACTATATAATAATATATATATATATTATCCCCTACTCCTAAAAAAATAGTCAATATTTATTTATTTATTTATTTATTTTTTTACATTTTCCTAACTAATTTTACCAGGATTCAAAATGTATTCAGCTTTCATGTAGCTATTGTAGTTTTTGAGATATGTTTTGTTGCACACTTTTATTTCGAACTAAGTGGACTAACATTCAACAATGTATTCCTTTCCTGTAGCTATTGGTTTGAGAATATCTCTGATTGAAATAATATTTTGCTACTGTTAATAAAATTACTCTCGCTCCATATAGTATCTCCTCTCCCTAACCGCGATAATAATATATGAATCTCATTCTTGTCAGCAATTCATAATTTTGAGAAGTATCATCCGTATCCGTGCCCTGTTATTCCATCTGGATCATTACCTTATATATAAATATTGGAAGTTATTAATTTGTTTTCTGGGAATTTGATTAATTTTTTTGGATGGTATGAATAAGAAATTATTTTATTTAGAAAACATATACTATATATATACTCTCTCTCTCATAATAACAACTAATAGCATATAGTAGCCTTAGCATGTATGTATGTAACAACAACAGCCCAGCTGCTGTAACTAGCACTGCTGCTGTGCTATGCTGCTAACAGCCAGCAATAACAACAGCCCAATAGCCCGCTGCGCCTCCTCTCTGCTGCTCTCTGCTATATGTATATAACCACTCCAGTTAGGCTTCTGAAATATCTCAAAAAAGCTGAACCGAATTACAAAAAAACTGTCTAAGTAGCGAATCAACGTGTAAAAATTTAATACTTGGAAAATGACAAATTTTTTTTTTATTTATATCTCAAACCCCACAATGTGTGAAAGCTGGCATATATGGAATCGCAATATAATTTTCAGGAGGCTCGAGCCGACGGTGGGACAGGGGACGTTTCCATACCCCGTAGAAGGGCAGAGGAACTTCGCGACGCTGGCTGTCAAGAGCGGGGGGTTCCGGAGGCCCTTTGGAAATGATCTGCGTCGTCCCGGAAGGCAGAAGGCCCCGGCTCTTACATCACCAGTTTTACTTGCTTGGGATTTATTCTTTTAGTTAAAAAATCTTTTTCATGCATGTTTCTGCTGATCAAAATATGTTGCCTCAGTTGCTCTTAACTATCAGTATTTTAGAGACCTCAAAATTAAGGGCCCATTTTTTTTCATTTTCCTTTTTAAAATTTTATGCGCTGATTTCATATATGTTATCAGTTTTCTTGTACCTATCTTGGTTTTCGGATATCATGCGGGTAACCTTTGAACAACTGTATATGTAATAGCAACCTTCATAATAAGCAGCAACAACAGCAACAACAGCAGCCTTATGTATACTCCTCACTGCCAGCAGCCCAGCAACATGGCACCCAACCTGCTGCTCTCGCTGCTGTGCTAATAACAACTGTATGCTGCTGCTGCTGCTCTTGTATAGCTATATGCCCATGTACGGTTGTAATATCAGCCCAGCAGCAGCAACTAGCCAACAATATGCTAACCCAGCAGCAGCAGCAGCCTTGGCAATGGCTAATACTCAAACGTAACAACTGCAACAACGGCAACAATATATTAACAATAACATATATATATCATATAACCTCACTAACAGCAATAGCAGCTGCGTAACACTAACCACAGCAACCTTAGCAGCCTTTGCTATATTTATATATATATATATATATATATATATACTTTCTCTCATCTCTCTCTCTCATATCTCTCTCTACACACCTCTCTCTCTATATATATATATATATATATATCGCCACTATACCCTCTCTCTCTCTCTATTCTTTATACTATCTTTATCCTCCATACCGCTTCCACATATGTGGGGCCGGGTGCGTAACTACAGGGAAGGTTGGTAGTGAACTGCATGACGTGAAGGCTGAAGACGAAATAAGCCACGCTGTGGCCCTGCCCAAATACCCGTAAGTGAGGGAAAAAGCTCAATCCGCAATTAAATCAAAAATCTACTAGAACTTCGAATAATGACTGGACGATTATAACATTGTTGGCTTCAGATCGTGTAGGGTTCGTGTCGCTTGGGCCCGGGCTGCAGCTTCTGTCTGCAAAATCCGGCATTCATTCTGTGCAATTCCACGCTTTATTCTCGCCTCTGCCAGCTTCACATTCCTTTACGGACTCAAATCACGCAACTTCAGTCTAACAAGCAGTGATTGCACACTCCACCAGTATACATCTGCTTAGAAAAGAAGATAACATCAATCTTTCAACTTATGAACTCTCGTTTCTTCGTTTGCGCGCGCAGCTGCGACGCGCGGCTCTGTGCGTTCATTGTCGGTTTGTTAATTTAACTGCACCTAACAGGCTAGATTGTCCGTCACTGACAGAAGATGCTTTGAACTATACTTTATATATCCATTAGCAGTGGTTTTACTAACCACATCTCGCTTTCAGTAACAACAAGCTCTTATAAACCCTAGCAGCAAACTCAGGAACTTGCCGCTGTGTATGCCAAGTTCGCTTTTCATCAACTTATATGGCCTAATATTTAGCAGGATAGCACAACAATATAGATAAATGTATGATTTTACCTGTGTACTCATCACTCATTACCATCCTACTTATCTTATCTACATTAAATTTCAAAACCCTCCTTTTACATACTCTGCAAAGCCTGTGCACAATCTCTCAAACTTTTTCTTTAGATTCTTCCACACCAGAGCCGTTCATCAACATTACAATAAACATTTCCTCTCCCCTCTTTCATCATCAAATGGGATTAATTAAATTTTCACTCGCTTTGAGATCCTCTTAAATGCCAGAATTGTGAGATAGGATGCTCTGAATTGTGTGTGAATCAAAATCTCCCACCATTTTACAAAAACTGTGTCTTTCAGGGAAATATCCTTCTGCATAAATAGCTGGTAATTAGTGCGTGCAAAGCAGAATCTTCATTGAACTCCATTTAATCTAACATGGAGCACCACTTGAATGCCGACGCTCTTAAGAAGCGGAGGGATGGAAACGCTTTCCCACTCCTGAGATGAGTACTCCAACAGTAACCTAGGCGGGTGATGAGGTCAAGGGAACACCCTGCGCAATTCCCTCGCTGGTAGAACGCGATCATGCCGCCAGGCCTTTGCCTGGCATGCATGTTGTCAAGTGTCACATGCCTATAGTAATCAACCGTCTTTTGCACCCCCAACGTCCAATGTACAGCATTGGCACCAGGCCCTGACTCTTAGTGTCAGCACAAGCCGCTTGTCAGCTGCCATTTGGGGCTGGGTCGGGCCTGCGCCAATGGGGCCTGGATGGTAGGCTCTCATTTCTGTTTCACCCCTCTTCTCAACTCAACTTATGAACAAGCATTAACCCCTATTATACAGAGCAGGATACTGGGAGCCACCACAGGATGCGCGGATATGACCGAGACTCAATTTCTTTCGTATCAAGCTCCCACAGATAGCACTACTGAACTTTACATCCTCACTGCACAATCGTTCGCATGACGTCAGATCACGATGGTCGATCACTTCTTCAAACACCGAACCACGCATCAGACGGGAGTCATCGAAGATCGTCAGCCTATAGCTAGACCTCTTGATGGCCTTTACGCCGGTCCCCCAGACCATCGCCGGGCTTTCAAACCTGCAAGGCCTCTCAACTCAGGGTGAGACAGCAACCTAACGGCTGCGTGGAAGGACCATACGCGCCACTGTTTGCCGCATACAGATGCGTAGGATTTCGGCTTTGAAGGGGATCTTGGCCTCAATCTTCGAATGCCTGTTCGCCTTCGTGGAGGTTGGGAGAACATGGGAGCAGGGCATCCAGCCAGCAAGTAGGAATTTCTAACTTCGGCTAGGGCCAAGCAGTTAATAAACCTTTCCGACGGTTTAAAGATGTTCACCAACAAATGAAGCTTCTGATGGGGCTTCAGGTAAGCCGAGGAAAGCTTCCTTAGATTATCCCGTAGCTAATGCAGCGTCCACTTCACAGCACCGTAAGAATTCACCTGGATCCCCAGGTACTTATAGACACCTGTTGAGTTCATGGCTGGAATACCCACCTCGTTCACCTCGAAAGGCGTCAGGTCGTGGACAAACCTCTTCTGCCGGTCCAACCACCTCAAACCAACCGTGTAGCACTTTCTAATGCCGAACTCCAGACCATTCACTTCAACTATATTTATTCTTGCACACACTTCACTAAAGATATAATGTACACACTTTTGATTCCATTCAGAAATCTACCATGAACACC
>JABUQX010029815.1:20000-22500 GCA_015478945.1 Trachelipus rathkii
TCTCTTGCAAGGTTTATTTATTTATTTATTTCTCCAAAGGCTTGTATTAAGTATTTTAGGTAATAAAATTTATTACCTAAAATTTTCTAATTCTCTAACTAATCACGAATGATTAATGATTAGGTAATTAGTTAGATTTGATACAGATAATTTTGTTAATGATTTTGTTTTGTGACTGAGATGATAGAATCCTTGTACTTATCTTTACCCCTTGGAAAATCCCATTTTACCCCTTTGGGGGTAATTACCCCCAGGTTGGGAATCGCTGAACTATAGTTTGTTTGAACACGTAAGAGTAACATTGGCTTCGGCTAAATTTACATAAAATAATTTCTCAAAAATAAAATATTTTTTTATAATTACGTATATATTAACTTAAATGTGTTATTTAAAATAAAATTTATGAAAATTAAATAAAATTAAAAAATTTGATTTGTGCTACATTTACACAAATTTTACTTAAGAAAAAGTTTTTTTTAATAATTACGTACAATTTTTTTTTTAACTAATCAAATACCATAGGGTAAATGCACAGCAGGCTGGCGTACATACATGGCAGACCGCTCGCTGAAGCGCTTGATATACAATGGGTGGGTATAAGTGGTGAAGGTATAGCGAGGTATGATAGATATAACTTATTAAAATGTTTATCTCTGGAATGCTATTTACGTGAAATGAAGTGTTTCCAACCTTCCAACATTCTCCATCAAAATTTAAATAGTGTTAATAAAAATATTATATATATATATATATAATATATATATATTTATAAAAAAAAAAAAAAAAAAAAAAAAAAAAAAAAAAAAAAAAAACACAAAAAACAAATAATATATAAATATATATATAATATATATATATATATAATAATAACAATCTAGAGTAATAACAATTTATGTTGTAAGTGGCATTCGTGTGTAATAATTACGACTTCTGGTTCTTTTTATTTTTATTTTGATATTTAGTTGCATGCATTCAAACACATTCTGTTTAAATTCAAACGAAATGCCAACTCTCCTAGAAGGCAATATTATAAAATCGATTATCTTTTCTAAATTTAGAAATTTAATACATTACCTCAAAAAACTTTTATTATATATATATATATTATATATATATATATATATATATATTATATCTTATATATATATCATATAATTAAATATATAATAATATATAATATATATATATCTAAATATAAATATATTCCTATATATATATATATATATATATAATTATATATAAAACATTATAATATATAAACATACTATATATATATATATAATATCTATTATATATATATATATATATATATATATAAACTTGATAAAATCCTCCCCCCTTAAAAAAAAAAAAAAAACAATTTACTATTAGACTAAATTAAAACTATGAATTAAATAACTAAACCCATGTGTTTAAAACATTAAAAGCGTAAAACAATAAAACGAAGTAACAAAGACTAAGAATAAAAATATCTCGTTTTTACCGTCTTTGTTGCTTCGGTTTAACCAATTTATGAAATCACTCTCTCTCTCTCCTCTTTATATATTATATATATATATATATTTATATATATAATAATAATATATATATATATTATATTATTTATAATATATATTATATATATATAATATATCTATATATATATATATTATATATATATATGGGTATACTTTAAAGTTTCTTTCTGACCTATCGATATTTAAGTTTTAAAATCGATTTTCGATATATGTGTATCGATTATACCCAAGATACCGAGAATCTAAATTTATTCATAGAAACACACACACACACACACACACATATATATATATATATATATATATATATATATATATATATATATCTATATATATATATATATATATATATATATATTATGTATATATATATATATATATATCTTATAATATAATATACTATATATCTATATATATATATATATATATATCCTATATATATATATGATTTGCACCTGTTATCAGGGTTGAATGAATTTGAAAGAGATGTGAAGGTAGAAATGAGAAGAACAAGAGAAGAGTTGGAAAGAGGCTGAAGAAGATGAAAACTCTAGGAGAGTTACTGATGTATTAATTGAAGCCATTTTATTGTTTAAAAGTGAAGAAGAAATTTTACCAAACTGAATAAAATATTTTAAAAAAATTATTTGATCAAATATTTCGAAATTAAAAATCAAAATAAAAATTTTTTTTAAATTTTATATATAATACTAGAGGAGCTACAAAATTTTCTATTCGAGTCTTATTATATGATTTTCACTAAAATATTCTGTTAAGGAAGAAAAATTTTGTAATAGTTCTTTTAAATTATAATTTTGGATTACAAATAATTACATCTACTTCTAGGTGATATTTGGTCGAAAATGGATAAGTATTCAGCGAAGTCAAGGAAAGAAAAAAAAGATTTTTCAATGCATAAAATAATAATGATAACGATGAAGTTTGATGATTGGATGGCTTCGTCGCGTCAGAACATATGAAAG
>JABUQX010029815.1:37500-45000 GCA_015478945.1 Trachelipus rathkii
TAGGAAGGTTGGGCTTTGGAACATCAATTTTTCTGCTGAGAGCCCAGCATTTTAATTACTCTTGGACTGAACATTTTAAGTAGGAGGACAGCCAAGATTTCCTGCAGTTTACTTCAAGGTGGTAACATCTTATGCTTAACTGTTCAACCCAACTGCATGGATCATTATTTGAATCTTAATGGTTTTTTTGGTGATAGTTATCAATCATTGCACTAATTCTTTTTAGCGAAGCATGTGTTTCTCATCACTTACTGACTGTAGAAGACAATTCTTCCAGTGAATTCTGTTATGATTTACTTGTAGAGTGTTGGTTCTGTAGATTTCGGTTTTTTTCCTTTAAGAATTGGAGCGAATTAATAGACTTGTCGATTGAAGTTTTCAACAGGAACACCACATTAAGATTTTAACGTCTAATATTGTTATTAAAAAACTTGCCTTTATAGACGGGGATCTAAAGTAAGTTTGCAATAGTATGAAGGTCATTAATTTCCACAAAACCAAAGCGTTTTTCTAGCTCTAGTTTAATTATATCTTTCATTCTGTTTTTAAATACATCATTTTCATTTGAAATGGTTCAAAATGCTCTTTAGCGTTGAGATTAATTCGCGATATCACATCGAAGAAGAGCTATAGACGGCGCTGACTTTTTTTTGGTAGTTTCTTCATATGGTTTCAATAGCTTAATGCAGTGCGATATGAATGTCATTTCCACTTAATAAGAATGTCTTAACTTTAAAATACGAACTGGTGTACGAAGCAAGAAGGTCTTTGGAGTATTACCTCTTTCCATTCATATTGAAGCGTACCTCATTACCAGCGAGTGTGGAATGTCTTTGATAGCATTAAGATATGGAATATCAAGCCATTTTTGAATTGCCTTCAACTCATTTTCATTTTTAGATTCATCTTAAGTATTTTTATTATAAAACTCTTTATCAATACTCTTCAATAAACATCCGCGCAAAAACCGCAGGGCAAAGCGGTGATGCGGATGCGGATCTTTAACAATGTGCGGATGTTACCTGCATCACTAATATATACATACAGTAATCCTTCGCTACATCGCGGTTTACTCTTCGCAGCTTCAGTGCATCGCGGTATGTTTCTAAATACAGTACTATATCGCATTTTAAAAAAAAAATTGATATATTTTTTTATAAATATATACGTATTTAATAGCATAGGAAATTTTTACAGTATAAAGGCTTAAAATATACACATATATAACACATGTACATAAGTATACATGTACATATGTATGTACATGTAAATTCTCGTCTCGTCTCCTCTCTCGTCTCTCTCTCTCTCTCCTCTCTCTCTCTCTCTCTCTCTCTCTCTCTCTCTCTCTCTCTCTCTCTCTCTCTGATACCCGCGTAAACTGTAAGGAACAATAGACTCGCTTGAGCTTTGTACTTTGCCGATGTGTGCACTCTGTATGTACTCGTGAGATTCGCACGCTGCACTCTATTGGATTAATAATATAATATATATATATATATATTATATAAATATATATATATATAATAATAATATATAAAAATATATATATACATAGGATAGAAGTGTTCCAGTACATGTATAAAGACTTAAAATGTATATAAATAGTATATATTTTCCTCTCTCCGCTACTTCGCGGATTTTCACCTATCGCGGGGGGTCTGGAACGCATCCCCCGCGATAGTAAGGCGGTTTACTATATATATATATTATATATAATATATATATTAGTATTAATATTATATATATATATATATATATATATATATATATATATAGTATTAATTATATATGAAGATATATATATATACATATATTAGTAATGCGCCCAATCTCTGGTTCCGGCTTCGATTTTTTTTCGGAGATCCGGCCATTTTAAAGGTCTCTGACATTCCAAGGTCAAAGACTTATATTTTCAGAAAATATTAAAAAAGTTTTTCATCACAAAATAATTATATTATTACATTATCGGAAGTAATAATTATGAGACATTTAATTAATGAAATATATTTATTTATAAAACTGATTTATACAAACTATTTTCAAAAATAAATTATTTTTATTTTTAGTAATAATATCAAGCTAAAAAAAAAAAAGCAACAGATACTTTCATATTTATCATATTAACATATGAATTCGAATATGTGACACCATTTACTGCCAAATGATTTACAATACAATTAATTACTTAAAAGACCTTTTGGAAAGCAAAATGGCTACTATATATCTTTTAGAAAGCTATGAAACTGCGTTAATTAACTTGATTTTAAAAATAGAGTGCAATTATCAAAACTTATAAATAAATAAAAGAAATTTAAAACATTTGACATATTTCCCTTAAATATTTTATAAATTATTAAAATATGATTGTAGTAGTAGTAGTGGTAGTAGTAGTAGTAGTAGTAGTAGTAGTAGTAGTAGTAGTAGTAGTAGTAGTAGTAGTAGTAGTAGTAGTAGTAGTATTGTTCTAAAACTAAGGGGTTTACCAATATTTGAATATAAATATATGAAAATATATATATATATATATATATAATATATATATAATATATTATAATATATATATTATATATATATATATATTAAATAACTATATATATATATTATATATACTATATATATTCCTATTACATCTTACAATCCGCTTCCAGGGAAGGTCAGTGAGCCTTGTCTGCACAAGCCAACCCTCTTTTTCACATCCTCTACTTCCAAGACCGTCTTCGATCAGCTGAACCTCATAGATGCATTGATGTCTCTCAGCGATCTTCACCAGAGTCCTTCCATCTCTTTCGTGGCTTCCCTTGGTCCGCCTCCCTCCAGTCTCCAGCCCACCTCTTCCTGCCACCCTACCACGTCCATCCTTTCCAAATGTCCCACCATGGGCAGTCACCAGCTTCCACTAGCGGGGGCAGCTTTAAAATTTTGTTAAAGCTTACTATTATATATATATATATTATATATATATAATATATATATATATATATAGTATATATATATATATATATATATTATAATATATATATATATATAGTAAGAAGACGCAGAATGTAATCAATTTGTATGGATAATTAAATGATTAATATTTTAAAAAATTTATTTTATTTAAAACAATAGAATATCAAATACAATATCAATGATGGAAAAATTCACAAATATAGAGCAGTTGCAAATTTGATATTATTAAAAAGTAATTTCCTTGGTTCAACGCAAATTTATCAAACTATTATTTGAATAAAATAATCATAAATTTTCATCAAACAAATTTTCTGTGTACAATCATCATAGCAGTCCGTTTAAACTGTCGATCTTCCATAGTACTTCGCACCAAGTCTTGATCTTAGCAGAGACTGAAAGAGTTGTCTCTACTTGTACTGGTGGTACATGGTCTGGCGAGTGTATATCAAACCTTTTCGTCGAGCGCAAAGAAAGTTCAGTCTCATTTAAAACTTGGAGAGACAACAGATTCTTTAGTTCTTTCACTATTCGTTTCTTGTCCTTCCAAAATTTTGATACCAAAGTTTCTAGCTCTTCTTCTATGCCTTCTAAGTGGTAAAAACTAAAAAATGAAGCTGTCTTTTCCTTTAACTCATCGATTGTTAAGAGTAGCATGTGGAAAGGATGTAAATATGTCAATGCATAAGCAGGTGTATTTTTCAGGTAGGAAAACCGTAATTATAAGAAGTTTAAAATCCAGATACGAAGTTATTAAGGATCTTCTCCAGAACTCCGCGGGATTTGTTGCTGGATGGTTGCTTGCGGTGCTGCTGCCTACCAAAAATCCTTGGTATATTCAGATCCAAGTCCCAGTTGCTCAGCGATTTCATTAGCTTCTTTTAACACTTCATCGAAGATTTTTTTCACCTTTTCGATGGCTCCTAACCATTTCCAAAATATGTTGAATGTGCTGCGAGGTTTTGACGATATCCAGGTCTCAGATTGCCGAGAGCTTTACAATGGATCTAAATTCGCAGAGTATTTCGCGATCAATATGCATAGTCATGATGAATGACGACTTACATGGCGCTGAATGCAACTGAAAAGCGCTTTTCTTGTGCGGTTATTTCCTTCAATGAGAAAGAATTCTAATGCTTGCATCATTCGTACAAAGTGCTCCTTAAACACTCTGATGCACGTTGTGTCTGTTCAGACCAATTCTGACCTGGCATAGTTTTAGGATGTTTTGGTTACTAATTTTTCTTCTCAAGATCGTCGTGCGCGAAAAACGTAATAATAGTCTTTATAGTTCCACAGTATCTGCGGATTTCTGGTATTGTGTTCAAATCATTTACTACTAGATTTTTTTTGTGTGGAAGAGCAATGAAAGAGCGAATGCTTTTTTATACTTTTTCCTCAATATTGCATGGACACCTTCCTTCTTTGCAAGACATCGTAGAACAGCCATCGAAACCCAAGCCCACGCATTTCTCGGGATCCAGTTCTTCGGTCGTGACAAAATCGTCAATGGCTTTCGCAATGGTTTTTGCGTCAAGCGCTTTCAGTTCTACAAAGCCAATAAATTCCTTTTTGACTTCATCGGACTCTTTGTCGAAATAGCGCAACACTATGGAAATTGTTCCTTTACAGAAATATCAGCGGTTTCATCTGCTAGTAAGCTATACGTGCACGCTTCCTTTAATTACCTTATTAACGATGCTTTCCTTTATAGTAGTACCACATAGAGAAATGATCTCATTCTGAATCTGAACTCATTGGTATGTGGCATTTTTCTTCCCCTTTTCAAAATGACTGATCCCCGGCATCTATTCGTAAGCTGCACAAATCTTGCAACACTCCCTCATCATGATGCTTACCCCGAAGCGGTAAATCGCGCGTACAAGAAAATGTCACACATGAAATTATTGAGGATAATATTTTTTTATTTTCTTCTATGATTTTCTTAGAATGCTGGTTAATTTGGATGTCTACCGGCACGTCCTGTAGGAACAATCTTGCAGCTTCAACAGCAGTTTTATGCCACTCTGTGAAAGTAAATCGTATGTCCCTTACAAACCGCTTGAACATCTTTATATTTAGGAAAGGTTTATTGTTAAAAGAGCCTAGAACCCGCATCTGAACGAACTTTTATTTGTGGAAATAAAATACAAAACTTGCAAAATGCTCCCTTTAGGAGCCTGGAGTATGTCAGCCAAGGTGAATATGTCTTCAACCATTCATAATTGAATTTTCTCTTTAAGTGGGTAGCAACTTCCAAAAATTATAGGTCTTAGGTGGAATTCAACACTCTTTCAGTAACTGTTTCTTTTCTCAGTCGAAATATAGATGAATGTCAACGCTTCTACCAATGTCATTTCGTGACTGAGTGAGGTTACTGAAACGCTAAGCTCAAAATCTGGACCATTATTTGACCGTCGAGGTGCTGGGCCTGGGTGTGGGTTCTTCATCATGTGAAATATGCGAGTAGGAGGATTGGGCCTCTTGTAGTTAGTCTAGTTGAATTATTGATATCTTCTTAGTTTTCACCGCCTAAGATTCAATTTTATGGAGTTCCTTTTCAAGTTTCACTGCAACAACTACGTATCATAGTATATATATATAATATATACATATATATATAGTATACTATATATATATATAATATATATATATATATATATATATATATATATATATATTATATATATATGTAATCTCTTGCCACAGTATGGTCATAGGCTAATAATTTTACTAGCATTCAAAGATGTTAACAGAAAAAATTAAAAGTATAGCAAACTATGTTGAAAATCACTAATTTCTGTGTTGTAAAAAAAATAGTTTTTTAAAATGAAGCTAACCTCATATGGACAAGTAAGATCATGTGTTACAAAATTCCTACTTTTAAGAAGTAAATACACAAAATTTATTAATATTTAAAGTAAAACGTACATACCAAGAATCTCCTAATATCCATGATCTTATGAAATTGAACTATAACTTTACATTGAGGCGGTGTTGAATCTATAGAGTGGCTTCACGGAGTGATAATTTCAATGCTACTCTGAACCTTAAACACTTAATAAAGAATTGAGAATCTGACTAACACAAAATCTAGAATTTATATAAACATATCAATACTAAAAAAAAACATAGATAGAATAACAACACAGTTCTTATCTACAAATTAAAAGAGCAATATTAAAATGAGTGAGAGACCTCGTATCGCAAGAGGAAATGTGAGAAGAATGACGATTGGTGCAACTAGCCTTCGCTATTACTTCGTATATATATATTTATTATAATATATATATATATATAATATAATATATAATATATATTATATATATATATATTATATATATATATATATTATATTATTATATATTATATAATATATATCGTAAAAAGTCTAACGGCCACCCGGAACGGGACGTTGGATCAAAAAAAATTCCGCAGGTAGACTCTTAAGATAAACACTGCAGGCGGGGCAACTGCCCCCCCGCCCTGACGACGCCCAGGTCCCCACACCTTAGTCTTGCTGCATTCTACTTTTTAATATAGCGTATCACTTCTTACCTTCTCTAATACTTTCGTATTCTCACTCTATCCCTCCTGTCTTTCCGGCCATCGCTCTTAATATATTCATTTTCAGCAGTTTGCACTCTGTTCTCCCTCTCTTTTGTATTACTCCATGTTTCCACCCATACAAGAAGGACCCGGTGGCAAAAATGCATCTTCGAAAATTATCCTCTTCCACTTACCCTCCAAATCTCATATATCCCTGATGATACAAACCCTAACTGTTCTCCCTTATTTTATAAATTTTCTCCGCAATCTCAAAGCAAAGCACTGTCTTTTCCTTCTTTACCAAACATCACCCCAAATACTTGTATGTTTCTACGCGTTTCAATCACCACACATCACCTCCACCACAACTCCTCTCCCTTCCTCTTTTACTTACTATCATAAATTTCTGTTTATCCACGTTCATGCACAGGCCCGCTTCTCTCAGCTTTGTTATCAAAAGCCAACACCACCCTCCTTAGTTTCTCTCAGTCTCACTCCCAAGCACGCAGGTCATCGCATTAGGTACCACATCTCAACAAGCCATCGACCTCCTCTCTCACTGCCTTATTTTACTACATCCAAATATGCACTAAACAGAATTTGGTGACATACACTATCCATGTTTAACGCCAAGCTACCACCTCAACCATTTTTCGTTTTCATATCCAGTTCTTACAATTACATTGTGTCATTTTTATACTACTCTCAAAGCCTTTCTTAATAACCCCTACTACCTTAATCTCCTCTAAAACTCGAACAATTTTTCTAGGAACCGAATCGATTGCAATTTCTTCAGATCGATAAACCTGTAATTGTAAGCCTTTTTGTTTATCTAATTGTCTTTCTGTATCAATTCAGGCGACATAAGATCTGTGGAGTTCTATTTGCCCTGTTACCCATATTGCTCTCTCCAGTCTTGGGTTCCACAATTCACCCTGCACTCTGTCTTTCAAAGTATCCTTTACGTATACTTTTGCCAGATGGTCCAATAACGAAATATCT
>JABUQX010029816.1:0-2500 GCA_015478945.1 Trachelipus rathkii
CTGATATTATTAATCAAAGTTTTTTTGAAAATAGTCTAATTCTATTTTGTTATGCAATTGATCTCTTATACTTAAATTATTATTATTATTATTATTATTATTATTATTATTATTATTATTATTATTATTATTATTATATTGTATTATTATTATTATTATTATTATTAGTTTATTATTAATTCAGGCCTCCTAACTTGATATATATATATATATATATATATATATATATATATATATATATATATATATATATATATATATATATATATATATATATATATATATATATATATACTACTATATATATAAACACGGTTAGAACGGAGATGGGATGGGAGAAATGGTTTGAAACGAAGACTGGCAGTAAGGCAGGGCAGCGTTCTGTCCCCTTTACTTTTTGCTTTATATCTGGACAACTGCTTGAAGAGGATATGTTTGAGATAGGATAGGTAACACACCTTTGTATACCCCGACGACGCGGCTGTGGTGGAAAAGGAACAACATGAACTGCAAGCTGCTGAGAATTCTTGGAATGAAGTTATGATGGTGGGAATGAAAATAAACAGGGAGAAGACGGAGACAATGGCGAAATCGAGACAGGGAGAATACGCTGAGATATGGATGGAGGATATACATTGCAAAAGGCCAGTAGGTTCAAATATCTTGGAGTAATATTTGATGAGAAAGGTTCTAGATATGAAGAGCTGAGGGAAAGAATAACTAAATACTCAAGAAATGTGGGAATGTTGTGCTCGTTGATGGCGCAGAGAGGAGTGCCAGTAGAGGTAAAAGTGACAATATAACCATCCTACGACCAATATTGCTATACTGGTCTGAATGTTGGGTGCTTAATACGATACAGAAGAGTAAAATAGAAGCTGTGAAAATGCGAGTGTTGAAATTAATAAGAGGAGTAACGTTAAGGGACAGAGTTATGAGTAAAGCAATAAGAGAAGAGGTAGGAGTCCGCCCAATAATTCAATTTATTGAGAGAAACCAGCTGAGATAGTTTGGACACGTGCGGAGAATGGACTACTGGAGATACCCCCGAAGATTACTTAATTGGAGACCTATGGGAGCGAGACCAGGGGGAAGACCGAGAAAAAGATTGAAGGATGCTGTGGAAGAGGAGATTGTGTCGAGGGGAGAAACGATGGAGAATGAGGAAAGATCAGCACTATTCGAAGACCGGGATGCCTGGAGGAATTTCTGGAGGAACAACACTTGGCAGGTTCTACCTAACACAGAGATTCCCAACCGATGTGCCGCGGCACGTAGGTGTGCCGCGAGATCTGTCAGGGGTGCCGCGTGATTTTAACCTAATTGTAACATCTCTAACCATTTTAATGAAATTACGTTTTCAATTTACTAGGCAAAAATTCTTTAAAAAGGCTTTAATCTTCCTCTCTCCTGAAAGTTAATTATATAAACACACACACACACACATATATATATATATATATATATATATATATATATATATATATATATATATATATATATATATATATATATATATATATATATATATATATATATATATATATATATATATATATATATTTATATATATATATATATATATATATTTATGCTCTTTATATATATATATATATATATATATATATATATAAATATATATATATATATATAAGTTATATATATATATATATATATATATATATATATATATATATTGCGCACAGAAGACTTTGTGCTTTGGGTAGAATCATTAGAGTAGAGTCAATAAGTAAATAAATTATTAGTGTTACTAGGGTTGTGAAGTGTTACATAAGTGATCAATTCTGAAATGTATAAGTTTGCAATTAGAAAACGTAAACTCGAGGAGAGCGAACTTAGACCACCTACTTTAAGTGAGAGTAATTTGAACATTATCATTCCTGGATCTTCAACATCAAAAGAATTTCTTTTAAAGAAAAGAACGTATTTAGAGAGTTATTTGTCTTACGGATTTTCATGGAACAACGATGCAGATAATCCACGTCCCCTGTGCATAGTGTGTAGTGAAACGCTAAGCAATTAAGCCATAGTCCCCAGCAAACTTAAGAAACATCTTGCTACGAAGCACCCAGTTATATCCCAGAAACCCGGCTCATATTTTTCAAGGTTATTAGAAAATCAAGAGAAAATTAGTAATAGAATGTTGAAGAGATTTACCACAATTGACACTGTTCTCGAAGCTTCATTTAAAGTTGCCAAACTACTCGCCAGGAAACTGAAACCTCATACAACCCTCATACAACTGGAGAGGATATCATTATCCTGGCGTGCAAAATTATCGTTGAAACCATACTTGGGCAAGATGCGGGAGATCAAATTTCAAAGGTTCCTCTCTCAAACAATACAATTAGCCGTAGAATATTTGAAATGTCATTAAATGTAAGTGAACGAGTAATAGATAAAATAAAAACTCACCATAAATTTGTTTACAAATAGATGAAAGTACTGATATTACTGCCAAAAATTAGCTTCTTGAATT
>JABUQX010029816.1:10000-12500 GCA_015478945.1 Trachelipus rathkii
TTATTAATATCTCTTTATACTATTTGATAATTATTTATAGTATTTGTTAATATAGAATTATTTAATTGATTAAATATATTACTTCAATCATTATTATTGCCAGTCAGTATTATATATAACCAACTGCATGACTGATTTAAAATTAATAGATATACATCAGCTTTAAAAAATTCCATTAAAATTTTGAAATATTGATATCAAGAGATGTGAAAAATGTATAAATTCAACTAAGTTTTCAATCTTATATTGATGATAATATACTAATAGTTTTTATGCCCTTTAAGTCATTATGCTTCTAACTGAGTATATATATAGCTTTCTCTTCAAATCATTTTTAATATTATTTAGTAAGTATTTTTTTAATAACTACTCTACTAGGCAGGACTTATTCCTTAATTTCAAGGAGAGTGAGGCAAAAATATATACTAATATAAAAAATATAATCTAAGATACTTATCATAGACACTTTATTTTACTTCTATCTTATATATCACTTATCTCTATATTTACTTCTTTACTCTATTTATCTTCTTCTCTTCTTATATATGTATATATTATTACTTACTTTACTTACTCATTCTTCTTATCTTTCTTTTATACTTCTTCACTTCTTACTTCTATTTATTCATCTTTCTTACTTTATTCTTTACTTTCATTTACTTCTTTATTATCTTCTTACTTCTTATATTATTTACCTTTCTTCTTCTTCTATTCTTTCTTATCTCTTTTAAGAAATCTCGTCTCAACTCTCATCATATCTTCGGTCTTGCTTTTTACATTAATTCCACTTTCGCAAGAATCGAGATATCGTCCTAACCACATGTATAACCCCATCATCTCTACACAGATCGATCAGCTATACGTTGTAACTCATTGCGCTCTCTCTCTCTTCCGAGCAGGAAGACCTATGAATGACCACGCTTAGATTATTGAGGATCGGTTCATCATACGCAGTCCACTACTATGAATTAGAATCCTTCTTAGAGACAAGAAAAGTGAGAGGAATTAATAGAAGTTTCAAATACTAATAAAAATTGACATTATCGATTAAGGCAATTTTTTAGATATAGATTTTAATGTGTAATCAACGAAGTAATGGGCATAACTTTGTCACAAAGTTTCAAACAATATAGCAAAGATTTCTTCACTTACGATGTAAGCGAGAGATGGATAATAAATTTTTTTTATAACTTGAATAACTCACTACGACGTAGCAAGTCAGTAAACCATCAGGGATGACAGTGGGGGTTACAAGGATATAAAATGTTCGATGTGAGAGAATACTTTAAGGATAGATTTCGGAGCGAGAGATCATTCACGTACGAAGCGACTCCGATAAACATGGAGAGGATAGTGCGTCAACTGTCAAGAGATCAGTGTGGTGTGAGTCAGAGTACAACCACCTATCGATTTTATTTTTTCAACCGCCGAAGGACTACCACGGGTACCAGATTGGGGTACTACTTCTGGTCGACAGGTATCGGTATGTCATTGGTAAGCATCCAACCGTAACACCAACGATTTGCACGGGTGTAAGGTATCTTTATGTTATAATACATCGAGGAAAAACGCTCTCTTGTATCACGGATGGGAGGCTTCTGTCGGTCGAGGACAAGTATGTGACTCTTTCAGGGTGCTCGACGGATGCACCCTGCGAAGACTCCGATCTATGCTAGTTGTCTTTCTGCTATGTAATTCGCTGTTAGAGGCATCTCACAGCAACTGCGTCATCGACATCTGCATTGTATGCCTGCTGAGACACATTTCATTTGTATACAGTCGATCTGACCTTGTGCAAAGGTGCCCTACGGACGTAGTCGCGCATGAGTCTGTTCGTTTCTGAACCTCCTCGGCACGGAGGTCTGTGCTTTAGCAGGTGTTACTTAGACCGACCGACCGACGAGTTCTCTGAGGCGGAGAGGCTTTGGCAATGCAATGTGCTGTACGGTCGACGACCGACGGAGGTGGGTCGGTTATGGTCTAGGGAGGCATCTCTTTATCGGGGCCTACGGAGTTGCACATCTTTGATGGAGGCACTCTTACAGCCGTAAGGTATATCACAGACATCCTCGAACCATATGTCGTGTCATATGCCCCCTACATCAGTGACTCTTTCATCCTAATGCATGACAATGCAAGACCACACAAGGCCCAATGTGTGAATGACTACCTTAGGACGGTTCAAATTACGGCGTTGGAGTGGCCAGCATATAGTCCGGACCTCAACCCAATTGAACATTTGTGGGATATCCTGAAACGTCGGATCCGACAGCTGCAACCCCCTCCACGGACCCTCCTGGACCTGCGACAGGCACTGCACGACGTATAGGATCAAATCACTGTCCAGGACATTCGCCCACTCATCGAGAGCATGCCAGGACGGTGTCAGGCAGTCATCCGTGCCAGAGGGGGTCATACACGGTATTGAGACAGATCCCAACACCCCCCTCGGCCGTCGCCGTACGTACCAACATTGTGTGTTTGCAGCGCCGAACCTCCG
>JABUQX010029816.1:27500-30000 GCA_015478945.1 Trachelipus rathkii
CCGCCAAATGCTATCGACATACTGAAAGCTCTAGCGGAGAATAATGTCAGAAGAATCCAGCTGTATAAAAGCACAAAGGTAGTTCACTTTAAGCCAATATGAAAACGAAAACACATTAAAACTTTAGAAAAAATTATATAATACTTTGGTAAGTTAGTACTCAAGTGTCTTTATTGTCTATTTATTGAAGTATATTTTTTTCAGTTTCTCTACAGTCTACTCCTTTCTTCCTTCTGTTTTAATCATCGCTTAAAGGTTATAAATTTTTACATTTCTACTACACGATGATTTAAGCGGGGGGGCAAGTGCCCCCTGCCTACGTATATTATATATATATCTATATATATTATATATAATATATATATATAATATATAAATATATATATATATATTATATATATATATTATAATATATATATATATGTTGTGTGTGTGTTGTGTGTGGTGTGTTGTGTGTGTGGGTGTGTAGTGTGGCTTCAGTCCATTATCCTTGTCCAATGAAGCTGATAGTTAGTTATCGAACATGTAGAATGTTAAGAAAGGATATGTTACGTTAAGTGAAAGGTTATTTTAAGTTACGTTAGGTTGGCCAGATTTAAACTTTTTTTTTAAATATTTTAAAAGGTCTGATTTCTTTTATTACATACAGATTTATTTTGACTAAATACAGTTTTATTTTGATTTTTGCCAAATGTGCTCGGATTCATACAATCGATAGCGATATGGATACGGACAGGGACAAAAGACATGATTCATGGATCATGTCTTTTATCTGTATCCATATCCAAATGCATATCGATTGCATGGATTCGAACGCATTTGAAAAAAATCAAAATGAACTGTAGTAGTCAGAATAAAACTATGTTGGTAAATAAAAAGAGCTCACCCTTTAAATATAATATATATAAAAAAGTTTAAATCTATGCTATCTAACGTAGCTTAAAATAACTTTACTAAACGTAGCATAACCTTCCTAAACGTAATGAAACTTATATTATTGTATACCTTATTTCACTTTCCATCTTTTCAAAAATCAAATAAAACATGCTATATTAAAGTTATATAAATATATAGGGAAAAAGTTCAAACTACTTTTCTCACTGTGCGCGCGGGGGGCCCCCTTCTACAATTTTTTTTTTTGTTTTTCGATAAAAAGATTTTAATTTTTTAAAAAAAAAAAAAAATGGAAAAAAAAAAAAAAATTGTGAAAAATACTTTTTCCAAAAAAGGCTTCCATTAACTGGAAGCTGATAATCGACATGAGCCTATATATATAATATATATATAATATATATATATATAGTATATATATATATATATAATATATATATAATATATATATACGTATATATATATATCTATATATATATTATATAATTATTATATTATATATATTATATATATAATATAATATATATATACAGTAATATATATTTATCATGTTAATTATATCATATTATATGTATACATATTTCTGGCTCTATCTTCATAATTACTATATTTAAGTATTCTAAATAAAATATATGTAAATATTAATAATAATTATATATATTATCCATATATATGTATATACAAAATATATTAATTTATATATATATAAATATATATATTATATTATATTATATATATTATATATATATATATATATTATATAGTATATTGAAGTATATATATATATTTATTGAAGGAGAGCAATAATTGTACCCTAATATAAGGGTAAGGGATAAAGGGAACTGTACGAACTATAGGGGAATTAGTTTATTGAGTGCTGCAGGGAAGATATATTCTGGTATACTTGGTCGAAAGGGTACGTCACTGATCTAAGGGACGACTGATGATAAAGAACATGTGAATTTTGAAGGGTAGAGGATGCTTAAATAAATTAATACACTAAAACAAATGATCGAGAAAATGATAGAGAAGAAGAATAATTTGTATTTAGGTTTTATGGATTTGCAACAGACATATGATATGATTAATATTGAAACTCAATGGCAGATGTTAGTGAGACATATGGTGTTGGTGGTTGGCTTCTGAATGGAATCAAAAGTATGAATGACGATAGTGAAGCGTGTGTAAGAACAAATGTAGTTGAAAGTGATTGGTTTAATATTATTAGCGGAGTGAGACAGGGATATTAGTTATTCAATTTGTATACGGAAGGAGTTATGAAAGAATTAGAGGTAGGGGTGGCAAGGGAAGATGGTATAATAATGGAGAATGGAATAGAGTGTAGGGTGCCCTACTTATTATATGCGGACGATTTAGCTTTGCATGTCGAATCTGAAGAGAGTTTGAGAGGATTGGTTGAAGGGTTTGGCAGGGTGTGTAAAAGGAAGGGTTTGAAAATAAATGAAGATAAGAGAAAGGTTATGGTAATGAGTGAGGGAATTCCGCTGTGTGATGTTATGTTAGACGGTGAGCAACTGGATCAAGTGTCTGAGCTTAAATATTTAGGGAATATGTTGGAAAAGGGAACGGATAATGCAAAATGTAGTAG
>JABUQX010029816.1:37500-52500 GCA_015478945.1 Trachelipus rathkii
AACCCTCTGTAAAACACGTGTTCAAGAACTAATGATTGAATAAATGATTTGAATAAGTATTTATTGCAAATGTCATGGTTTGCCAGAGTTTGAAATTTTTTTATCTATCTCCAGCATGAGTGTTTCTATCATCCTTGAAAAGTCCCTTACTTTTAACTATATTATATATATATATATATATTTATAATATATATTATATATATATATAAATATATATATTATACCATATATATAATTTTATATTATTATTTTTTATTAGATTATATATATAATTTATATATTAATTATCCATTATAGGTAGGCACACACGTTTTCTCATTAATTATACATTTGAAATACTATTCTGCTATCCGCAAATAAATTTAATGCGGATGAGGTTGAGCGGATGCGACATAGTGTGAAAAATGAATGCGGTTATGCGGTTAATGTGGAATATCCTGCTCCACCTCTAATATTATATATATAGGTATATATATATAATGATTATAAAATATAATATATATATAATTATATATATAATATTTATAATATTATATTATATATACTTATATGTATCTATATATTATATATATAAGGATTTAGACTTTTGCCCCAAAGTTCTTATGTACATATTATAAATTAGATCGTATGTAGCAAAATAAAACACTACCAACTCAAACACGAGTCCAACTCTGTCACTCGTTGCTTCTCGATTAATCCAAAAAGGCGACCCAGGAAAGAAACGGACTCAAGATGAGAACGGCTCACTGTAAAACTGGTAAAATATTCTTCATAATAAACGACTGCCTCGATGCAATTTTAGCCGAGCAAATTCACTCGCAAAACTGAGAGAATTCCTGTTATTATGATATTATATAACTTATATATATAATGTCAATTAATATAATATATATATAGTTAATATATAAATTATATATATAAATAATTATATATATATGTATATATATATTATATTATATATTAGTATATAATTTTAATTAATAATATATATTATATATATAATTCTTATAATAATAATAATATGAGAGTGGATTATTTATTTATGTTTCAGTTTTTGATATGAACATTGATTATTTGTAGTGTCTTGATTGTTTTTTTTTCTTCCCGCTGCTATTACGCTTTGAGTTTTTGGTTAAGCTAAGTTGTTTTTCGTTTTTTATTTTTCTTTTTCTCAGTTATTATTTTTTTTTTAATTATACACACACAAACACACCACACACAACAACACATACACACACACACACACACACACCACAATTATATATATATATATATATTATATATACAACTTATATATATATTACTATTATTTATATCGTATATATATATATATATATAATATATATATATTAATTACTAGTAGATATAATATTATATAAATATAATACATATATAATTAATATAATATATTGCTTCTTCTGTCTTATATATAGGTTTAGTAGTATATAGTGTAATACCTAACTAATATATATATAATAAATATATTATATATATATATTCTGAATCCTTCCAGGATTCCAGGATTTCCAGATTTCCATACCCTCGAATATTACACTGTAACTACTGGTGTAATAAGCTATTCGGAGGTTGGATGGTTATTAAAAGATTTGTTAAAAGGTTTGTTGACACATAAACCGGTTTTCTTTGCTTTTTGTTGGGTATTCGCGGGATGGCCACAGCGGGTTTACTTATATTGGGAGGATTGGAATAAGGTAGGGTCTACATCGAACTCTATTGAGGACTCTGACTGGTTGAGATTCTTCTTTCTTCTGCTGTTATTGTAAGGCGAGTGTTAAATCGTTTTGTTTACTGTATTTGAATTAGCTTATATTTTTTTTCTTCATGGTAGCAGAGCGTAGTTCCCTACGCTTTGAAAACTTAGGGTTTGTTATTGTCTTGTGGGTCTTGATATGGGTATAAGAAGACGGAGCATCTAGTAGTGAGGTCAAGACATTTGAGAGAATGGCAGAAAAACGAGGAGATTGTTTCCAGCGTTTAAAGGTGATGGAAAGTGTGCAAATGAGTATGAAGTGTGGAATAAACGTGTTGAGTGGTGTTATAAGTTAGATGGAAAAGAGTATGAATGTGAAGGTGGTGAGATACTGTTGAGTCTAGGAAACAAAGCTTTTGAAGGTGTTTGCAATATGGAGTTGTATAATTTGGGAAAGGATGAATGTGTGAAGAAAGTGATAGATAAACTTTATAAAAGATATGGTAAAGAGAAACAACGTTATAAGTATGATATAATATTAAAATATTTTATATTAAGAGAGGAGAAACTGCAAGCATGAGAGAATATGTGTTGAGAACAGATGTGGTAAAAGGTGAGATACCTTGGTTGGTAGGAAGTGAGCCATTAAAAACGATGGATACTAGTATAAATCTGAGGAAAGCTGAATTAAACATAGGTGCTTATAATAATATGGAAGTTAGGTGTAAGGTAATTATTGTGTGGGTTTATTTGCCTAGTGAGGGAAACTTTGTAGGAGGAGAATGGTCTGAAAATGCTGTTGTAATAAAGGTTAGTGATGAGGGGGATATTTAAAGCGATGTCTTGTGTGGTCCATTAGGATATTGTGAAAGGGATGTGAAGGATTAAGTGCATTGGAACAAAATAGAGTGAATAGGTGATCTTGTGTTAAGAGTATCTTTGTTTTTGGCATAAGTGTTGGATTTGAGTGGTTTTGGTGCATCCTTTTATTATTCAGAGTGCTGAGTTTTTATTCCTTCCGTTTTTCTATGTTAGTGGATGCTTATTAGTTAAATGTGGGTCAAATAGTAGTTGTATACTAGAGTTAGGAGGGTAACTGACTCGTTGCTAAAATCAATTTGGGAGAGTGTGCGTAATATACTTAGTTTTCTGTTGGCAGAGTTAGTCAAACTAAAAAGTGTGTTGAGATCTTGAGGGAGGTAAACGTGTGTAGTAGGTCAAGAATCTCTGGATATTTATTTATTTATTAGTTAAATTAAAAACTTTGTTTGAGTTCCAGGGGATGAAGGGTTTATTGATGTCTGTCGATAGTAATTAAAGTGAATTAACGATTATTTTTGTGTAGAAAGCTGTCATTTTTTAATGTTTTTTATTTATTTATTTATTTTTTTTTTTGTGCACATGTCATCCAGTTGTTGAATGAAATTTGGAGTGTATCTGGTTCTTTTTTTATGGAGTAGGGTTATTGGGAAGGGTAGAGGTGGGATTTTTTTGGAGCTTTTTTTATCCTTTTTAAATATGTGTTGTCGCATGTTATTAATTCTAAATATGGTGTTCTTGTGGGATAGGAAGGTCCGGCTGTGAACAAACTGAAGAGGCAGAAGCAGAGAATAGCTCCTCAAGGACCCGTTTCTTTAGTTTACTGCTGTGACCACACACACTACACACACACACACACACAACATATATATATAAGTAATATTTATATATATATATATTTAAATATATATATTATATAATATATAATATATAATATATATATATATATATATATTTAAATTTGTCACCGCCGCTAACGGGCAGAGCCCCATTCAAGGAGGGGTTTGTTGAACGCCTCAATATTCACTAAACGCAAATTATGCGATGAGCCCAGGACGCAGCTTTAAAGCGAGGGGATTAAATTGCAGTAGGAAACACAGGTAAGATGGAGAGAATTCATCCACAGAAAGAGGTGGCAGAAAAGAAGGAGAACCGCAGCGAACGAGTCGGAGTACTTAAATATCAACACAAAAACTCATGTGCCGACACTAAGCACCCCTTTGTGCTTCAGTGAGGCGTTCGTAAAAGGTCTGGTGTAGTACGCGAGTGGGAAATCTCCTCTCGAGCAACTTGCCACTAGATTTATAAGGTACCATATAGAAAAGAGATAAAGCTACAACAACATCGCGCGCAAAGATAGAGGGTCCAAGTAAACTAGAAAGTACAGGACAGTTATATATATATTATAATATACTATATATAATATATATATAATATAAATATATATATATATAATTATTATAATATATATATATATATATATATATAATATATATATATATATATATTACTTATAATATATATATATTTATATAATTATATATAATATATATTAAATATATATATATAATTATTTATATATATTAATATTATATATATATATTATAATATATATATATATATATATATATATTTATTATTATATATATTATAATATTACTATAATATATATATTATATTATTAATATATATATATTTTTATATATATAATTATATATATATAATAATTGTGAGAATTATTCTTGCTTTGCTTGTTTTTTCAGTTAAAAGTTTTGCAATGCTATGCT
Source organism: Trachelipus rathkii (assembly GCA_015478945.1). Classification (NCBI taxonomy): domain Eukaryota; kingdom Metazoa; phylum Arthropoda; class Malacostraca; order Isopoda; family Trachelipodidae; genus Trachelipus; species Trachelipus rathkii. The sequence goes on from JABUQX010029816.1 coordinate 41,818, forward strand.
CGGTATATGATAATTTGTTGCATGTAATTTGCTTTGAAACTTCTGACATTCTTTCGACTAATAAAATAGAGAATATTTTCTTGATTCTCGCGAGTATTATAAATATTACTATGATAATGAAAATGTTGGTTATCTTGTGTTCATTTTTCTTAGACTTTATTTTAACAGAGAGAATAATATACTACTGCGTACAATACGCATCTCTAGATCTATATTTATAAAATCTTTTAAAATATTGGAAATTTTATTGATATTAATTTGATTATTATTTATTAAAATTTTATATTCAAGTAAATGTCACAATTAAGGGAACAGTTCATATTAATTTTTTTTTCTGTTTCTTATTTATAGAATTGTTCAGATTCTTTTAAGCACACCCCGACTAGAATACTAAAATTTGTCACTTCTCTTGAATGCACTAAACATACAGTAAAATGTAATTTTTACCACAAATATCAGATTTGGGTCAAATCCAAACACAGTGGAGGTCAACTTTACAATCGCGTCCGTAATTTTAATCAAACTTCTTGATCACCCTGTATATTAATAAATAATATACCGTCATTTTGTTTTTCGTTGTGTCTTTTAACAAGAATGTGGAAAACTCACCTAAAGTATTCAGTTTGGCCTCTTTTGTTCCTATTAAAATACTTAGGAATGAATCTTATTCCGTCTTGGAATAAAGGTTCGATTTTACCAACTTTTTAACGTAAGTTTAATATTTGATCACTCTCCTTGCCTATCTTGGACTATATTTGATCACTAAGTGTTTCTGAAAAACCGTATCAAAGCATTAATAGGTATTGTATATTTTAAGATTATATAAATTATAATCGTTGAATAAATAATATTATATAATAAATATATATAATATAATAAACTAATATATATGTACTTTCTTTTATTTTAGAAATATCTAACTAATAAGAGTCTGCAATTTCAATATATTTAATTATTTTTATATTTAATGATTATGTTTATTCATATGCTGGTACAAAGTAAATGATATATGAATTTGTATATTCATTTAGTTATAATAAACTATTATTTTCATAGTTATAATATTTGCTATTTCCATCTTTATGATTCCTCTCATATATTAAAATCATTATAAACTTGTATTTATATATATGTATTTAAAGATATTATCCTGTATATAACTCAATATATACCTTATCACACATAATAATCATATACCAAGTTTGTACTAATTCCATGAAATTTAAGAAAGTATTTTTTAAAGTTTACCTAGCTATATATGTATATAATAATAAGTTATTTACCTATTATATGAATTTAAATAATAAACTATATATAATACAATATGCAAGATATAATAATAAGTAATTGAATATTTTTGTGCAAATTTATTTATAATAGACATTCATAAATATAATGAAATAATATTTTATAATAAAATATAAATATGATATAGTTATTATATATATTAATAGATAATTATACTTAAACTATTCAGCCAGATGCAAGAAATTGAAATCGTGGATCTAAAAAACAAAGTGACATTATGTTCGATAATTATGCTCCCGTAATACAACATAGGATAGTGTATTACAAAATACCTTGTTTTTATTTCTATTAGTTCTTTTTTTCTTTACAAGAATAATTTTTGTTGCAATTTTTGTAAAACTCCATATGATTAATAATTACTATTATAGTTATGAAGTTGTATCTTATTATGTTGCAATGAGAATCTTCACTATAATATAACTGTTGCAGTATTTGAGATGCCTTAGATATGTATATATGGTGTCATTCCCCCCACTTTATTCTATTATATATATTTTATAAAAGTATATCGTACATATATATATATGTATATAATTATATTATGTTTTTCACCTATCACATGTAAATTTTTGTCATATCCCCCAGACTATTTTCCCTTCCCCATATTTCCCACCTCCCCCCCCCCCCCCCCATTACTTTTGAACATTTTTTCCCACATAATCAATAATTAGGAGTAATCTTTGCTCCTTCTACCCACTGTAAATCATAACAGTGCAGTCAGAACGTTAAAGGCCTTTCAATTTCAAAATATATCGCTATTAAAGAAGTACGTTTCGTGAATAATTACTTTTTACAGTATCATGTATTTTATCTCAGCGTTCGTTGTTTTCCGTGTTGACGATTATGGTAGTTCGGTTTCATTTTTTTCTTTTCATTTTTTTGTGTGAGATTTCTATGACCTTGATTTTTAGTTAGAAACTATTCAGTAATATGTTTTTGCTTTGTTTTTTGACTGACTACGGGTTTAAAGTTTTAATGGAAAGTATTTCAAAAGATTGGGAGGGTTATCACTAGCACTAGGTAATTATTAATAAAAAGTGTCAAGTATCAAGAATTATGATGGAAATGCCAGATTCAGGATTCCAAGTATCAAGAATGGATGGATAACCTGGAGGGTCTTATTGGCAAAGTTATGGCCAATACTCAGTACACGGCAAAAGAATTCAAAATCATCAAGGATACTTTTACTGTAGGTAACTTCTTTTGGTTCTGAACTTTCCATTTTTATTTATTATCATAATTACTTGCACTATATATATATAAATATATATTATATATTATATATATCTCAATACTATAATATATTTCTTATATTATATTTAATACATCTGTATATATATTAATTATAATATTATATATATATAGTATATATATATATATAGGTCCGTTTTTGAGGGTAATGTATCAATATCGATTTTTAGAAAGATAATCGATTTTATTAATAATGCTTTTTCTATGAAGATTAGTTTATTGTGACATTTTCCGTTATTTTCAAATTATTGATATTATACATAGATATAGAATTGATGTTTTTGATAATGCATGTACCCTCAAATCCTATAGATATATTTTAAATAAATATAAATAAAATAAGAACAAAATCGTTATAATTTAATATAGCTACTATAACATTATTATTTACACATAATTAATATATAAAATAATATATATTTCTAATTTATATGGTGATTAATATAAAAAAATTAGTATTTTAATTATATTAACAATATATATATGATATATATTATATATATATCTCCAAAATATGAGCCTCATTGATGGTAGATTAGCTAGGACTATGGAAGAGCTCCAATATAATAGTAACTCAACGCTCTATATATTCTATCACATATGATTAATATTAAAGAATATAATATTCAATAATTTGAAATAAAATAATGATATATTATGCCTTTATTCGACCAATATAATTAAATATTATTAATTATACAATTATATATTAATTATATTTTTATCATAATTTTATTATATAATTATTGTTATATATTGTTATATATTCTATAAATATAAAATAAAATCATTTTATATAATTTGTGAAATAATAACGATGTCATAGATTGGATAATATGTCTTAACATGCTATTGGTGCAGGCGTACATACATGGCAGATCGCTCTCTAGGCTTGCCGTCCAGTTTGCCGATGTTCTAGATATCGCCTGCGCTGCGCGCGTGCAGTTGTTGTGCAGAACTGTAGAAATTTGTAGTGTGCTTGGTTAGGTGATAGCTCGGCCTCGCGAGTGTGGCTAGCTTGGCCATTAGAAGCGAGCGCCGTTTCAGCGAGCGGTTTCTGCCATGCATGTACCGCCAGCCTGCTAATGTGCTGTTGCATTTACTAATGGTAATGATTAGTTAAAAAAAAAAAAAAAATAGTATAACGCAATTATTAAAAAAAACTTTTGATAAGTAATTTTAAAAATGTAGCAAAATTCAAATGTTTTTTATTTAATTTTTTCATTAAGTTTTATTTAATTAACACATCAGTTAAGATTGAAAGAATTATAACAAATATTTTCATTTTTGAAAAATATTTTATGTAATTTAGCCGAAGACCAATGTCACTTTTCACGTTGTTCGAACATCTGTAGTTGATAAATGGGTAACCACGATATCCGATAACTACGAATATCGGAAAAAACGATTGATATTGACAGACATTACGCTCAAAAAAGGACTTATATTTTATATATATAACATATATATATAATATATATTGTGTACTATTATATTAGTCTATTATAAATACAGATTATATAGATATGAGATATTATGAATATATAGATGATATACAGAAATATCTAGTGTAGTTTGACATATTGAGATGTTGTAAAGCAAAGATAGATATTAGTAACAGATAAAGAGTAGATAGAGATAGAGGAAGAGTATATTATTATATATATATATATATTATATATATATATATATATAGATATATATAGATAGTAAGATAGATAGAGATAGATATAGTAAGAAGTATTATATTATGTAGTATAGCAAGGTATATATATATATTAGTGATATTATACAACGATTTCATCATATTTCTGTCCGCTCCGTGATTAGTAGATGACTTGTATGTAAACTGACAAAATTATTAATATATATATACTTAAATATAATATACTTAAATATAAATTCACTCTTGAAATTCTCATTTTTTTATTTTTTTATATATATACTTAACTCAATATATAAATCTATTTAAATAATTATTAGCTTTATAATGCCCTATATTCCTAAATAATCTCATACTATTATTATATTTTATATGCTATTACTTAATACGTAATATAAATATTTTATTATATTAAACTCTCATTTTCATCATTTATACTCATTTAAAAATATATTATTATATTATTTATTATATATATATTATTTAATAAATTTCTAAATATACATAATATATATTTAAAATAAAATTAATATAATTAATATATACTATATTAATATACTTATATGTATAATTATATAATATCACCCTCGAAGTAGTAGGTAAAAGTACTAATTATATTTTCTATATCTTTAAATTTTACTACTAAGACAGTTATATATATTGTATCACGTTAGTAATACGTATCATAGTTAGACTGTCGTGGAAGAATATTTTTTATTTTTTTTATAATATAATTCACATGACAAGAATAATCTGAATAATGACTAGTAATAAAGAATAATAAATATTATACAAGAAAGGAATGCTAGCTTCTCTAATTACTAATAAGTTTTTTATTCTGTATAATGTTAAATAAATTATGTGACTAATAATTGTTCATATCTATATTATTAATTTTTCTATGAAATATCCAAATCAATTATTAATTAATTACGTGAATATAATATTTATGATTTTTTAATTCAAAAATAGTATCATTAATTATCATGGATAAGTACTGTTATATTATAATCTTTATATAATATGTATAATATATATAGGTAAAGCTGACCAAAGAAATATTATAAGAGTAATATCTTAATAATTTATTTATTATATTAATAATTATTATTATATTTATTATAATTATTTAAATTATTTATAATATATTATATTATATATATACGTTATATTCATTTGACCTCTGTTACTACTGTTTATGTTATCGTTTATATTATTATTATGTATATATAATTATTTATTATTATTATTATATTATTATTAATTATTATTAATATTATATTATTTATATATTTAATTATTATTAATATATATAATATATATATATATATTTATATTAATATATATATTATATATATTAATATATATATATATAATATATATATATATATATATATAATTATATAAATAACTATATATAATATATATATATATATATATATATATATATATATTATATAATTTATATATTTAAATATATATATTAATATATAATATAATATATATATATTAATTAATAATATTATATATATAATTATATATATATATATATTAATTATTATATATATATATTAATATATATATATATATTAATTAATAATATATATATATTAGTTATATATATAATATATTAATATATATATATATATATATATATATACTATTATAATATATATTATTAATTATATAGTTATTTATATATATATTTATATATAATTATATATATATATATATATATTATTATATATATTTATATATATAATATATATATGAATATAATATATAATAATATATATATATTATATTACTTTATATAATAAATATATATAATATATATAAATATATTATATATATATATTATAATATATTAATATCATATTATATTAATATATATATAATTTATAATATATATAATATGTATTAATATATATATATTTAATATTATATAATTATGTCTAACTACATTTTTTTTATAACGAAGTCCAGCAAAACGTTTTAAAAAAAAATACCAAGAATTACATAAAATGATTATTCGGTTTTTTATTGGTGAGTTTTTATTAATGCTCATATTTTGAAGGTATTTAATGTAGTTTTGAAGGTGATACTTTAATAGTGTTTTAAAGGCAAAAATCATATGGAAAACTGTTATTACACATGTGCTAACGCTATATTTTAAAATTCCTTATATATATAATTTTTATTATTTTTATAAATTTCGTGTATTCTTGTTAACTTTAATAAAAAAATATTATTGTTTTTGTATGTTTTACATAATCAATCATAAATAAAGTGTTAAAATAAATAAGAGAGTGATATATTATATAGCTCTATTGTAAGAAATTCTGCTTATCTCTAGAGATGAACAGAACTAGTAGCCACCGTGCATTCACTCAACTAGAAAAAATGTATATAATATATATATATTTTGCAATGCACCCAAAATATATTAAATGGCAATATGCTCACGTAATATATTGTAACGACTAATGTCACTATATAGCTGCTGATTTTCAGAGATAGCCTGAATGGCATGACGTGTGGAACAATCTGACTCTCTCACTGAGAATACACTTCTCGAATGAATAAAAAAATTACAGGAAAACAGGAAATATGTTGTATACCTGAAAAACTGATATATACCGTAAGGCGCGCCTAGTATCGGTATAATAAGCTATGACAATTTGTATACAAAAAACTATATACTTATAATTTATTATTTACTTCTGAAATTTTACGATAGATATTCAGTAATTGTTAATATAAAATTTAACTAAAATATTAAAATAAAAACTTTTTTTAACAAAACCATTTCTCAAATAATAATATTTAAATCATTATGTAAATCATTTTGTATAACTAATAAAATAATTTACTCTATGACTCGAGACTCTTGCGCCGATCTTACTTAATTCCCAAATATGCGACATAGCCACGCGACATCTTCCAACACACTCGGTATGCCTAACTCTGTGACTCAGATTTTATCATGAACGTAGATTATATTATATAGAAGTGCGCAAATGTAGCTTGATAATACGTATTATGTGATTATGCGCCTGTGTGTCACCTGCCCGGGTTGCTAATGTCGGGCTTCTGAAAACGCAGTATTATATTTAAACTTCTTTAAAGGATGAATATGATAATTAATGTACGCGCAAAGAAAATCCGCTCTAACGCTACTCGATACCATATTTCTCAACTAATCCTTCTCAACTTCCACATATAGTAGTTTTATTATAAATTTTTTAAACTGTTATGGACTATCAATGTAGGTAGAAAATGAATATAATTACCCATAATGAGGCTCGAAACCAATAGAAATCATTGATTTTAATACAATACTATTAAAAATTACTAAATAATTAATGCTCGGAATTGGCTTTATCCCTCCAATATATTAGACTGACTATAAGCCACCTGCTCAATCGCCTAACTTATAGAATATATATATTATATATAATATATATATAATATTTTTTAATATATATATTATATTATATAATATATATATTAATATATATTACTATATATATATAATTATATATATATATATAATATATTATATGTTATATATATTTAATTTATATATATTATATATTATTATTATATATATATTATAATAATTAAAATATATTATATTATATTAATATATATAATTTATAATTAATATATATATATATATATATATATAATGCTCGACTGACTCAAGCAATTCGATAACCCATTCTCATCAATCACTGTAATAAATATATAGATATATATATATATTATATATAAGTAATATATATATATTATAAAATATATACTATATTTATATCTATATATATATATATATATATTATATATATATATATATATATATATATATATTAATATAGTTTATAATCATTATAAACATCAAATAATATAAAAAATTCACAAAAATTTTTATTGCCTTTCAGCTACTGATTGAAATAATGAGAAAACCATATCAACACTAAAAATAAATAAATAAATATTATTTTAGATATTTCATGCATGTTTTTTTGTTTTAAACCATTAGTTTTTTTAAATAATTGTGGGTTTAAATCCCCCATATGGTTTAAATCGTATATTTTCGGAAAGGAAGAGCGCCAAATGGTTTAAAAACCATTTACCTATATAATATATATTATTATATATATATATATATATATACGTAATATATATATATATATAATTATATATTATATAATATATAATATATATATATATATTATATAATATTATTAATATATAATATTATTATATATATATATAACTATATATTATAATATATATAAGGTCTAATTGACGAAAAAAAACATATACTTATATATATAGACTCTTAAAATATCATGTCTCTGACACAAAATTATAAATTGAATTAACTGTATATATGCAAAATATAGATAAAATTTGAAGAAAAAAAAGGCAAAAATAAGATAAGAGGTAAATAAATAATAAATTAATAATCTTAAGCATTACCGTAATGAAATATAGTGAATGGAAAAACTGAGATAATAAATATAATACTCTACATAAGTCTCCAGTCTTACCTGAAACAAATTTAAATTTACCAATATTATATCTTATAATATTTTTTATATTATAATTACCCATAGTTTATACTTATTATGGTATTGCGGTGATATATTTATAATTTTTAATTACATCAACTGGTTTGTTTTATGAACTCTGTAATTATATATACAGTTGAATTAAATCAATTTATATATCAAATAATAATTATTCAACTATTTGTGATAGTGTTTATCCATTTGATATGTGAAAATCATTAAATTATAATCTTACATTATAAAAAGTCCTAATATTATCTATAGTCTACCAATCTCTATGGAAATGAATAATAATAATTTCTTAGGATATTATTGCTTCCAGAGCTCCCCCTTTCTGATAAAAAAATATATTTCATTAGTGTTTGTAATTTGAGTTTTCTACACAGGTGCCATATAAATCCATAATTTGGTTAATAGTTATATATATCTATTAAGATTATATTTATATTGTAATATTTATATTAATTTTCTCTGATATAGATAAAAATTTTATTAAATATCAATATTGAGCATTACTGATATTGATAGTAATGATAATGAGAACTAATAGATTTGATGTAATATATACATAGCATATATCCATATAATCCACAGTATACATATAAATCTAGATATTATATATATATAATATATTATAATATATATAGTATAATAAATATATGAAGAAGAAGAAATAAGTGAAAGAAGTGATATAATAGTAAAGGAATAGTGAGATAGATGAAAGTAGGAGATATAATATTAAGAATGTATTAATGTAGAGAAAGATAGAGAGATATATATCCGACTGAATCGAGTAATGAATAAAAGAGGTGAGAGGGACTTAGTCTGTAATAGTAATGAAGTCCGAGCAATGGTCAAGAGGGCTCTCTCTTTGAGTGAGGGTGCTATTATATACTATTATATTAGTTAATAGATAGTATACATAAATTTTTACGAAAATTTTAGATATAGGACCGCTAAGGAAAGATATGTTTTGAAAATATTAAACATATTAATTAGTTACTACAAAAGTATTGCAAATTTTATATTTTTGTGTTTGGAAGAATAACTAACAATTACTCCAACAGCCTCTATAAGGAAAATATTTTATTAAACGTCGTAAAAAATGGAAGGTAACGAGATAAATAGTGAATTATGTGTTAAAGATCTATCCACCAATCAATCGAAACAAAAATATGCAATATAATTAATATTTCATAAAATGATTTCTCATAACTGTAAATTATATTATATTATATTTTAAGAACCATAACTACATGCATCATAGATACGGTGATAATAGATTTTAATATTATAGATATGTACGTGTGTAATTACATAATCACATACGCTAAATTAAAAGAGTGATTTTACTAAAATTATTAGATCATACTTATACAGATATAAGGGATTAGATAATTATATATAATTTTTTTTTTAGATATATATCTATTATATTTTTTGGTCATTATTTTTGAATACTATAAATTAATATATATAAACATATGATTATATATATATTATATATATATTATATTATTTATAATGAATAAATATATATTAATAATTAAATATAGTATAATATTTAGATATTATAGTATATATATATATATATATATATTATTATTAATTAATTATATAGATTATTATTTATATATATAATATATTATTTTATTAATATATAAAGATATATGCACAAGATATTTAAGTTTCATACATATTTTTTTTTACAAATATATTAATATATAGTATTATAATATATATAATATAAAATATATATATATATATATATGATATATAAAATATATAATAGAATATTACTAATATAAAATATTAATAGTATATATTATTAATAGGTATATATATATATATATATATATATATATATAAATTATATATAATAAT
>JABUQX010029816.1:57500-60000 GCA_015478945.1 Trachelipus rathkii
GCATTTTGCTTTTCTTCTTAAAAACAATTAATTTCGAGTTGATTCAAATGAATAAGCATCTCATGTATTTATTTTTATTTGCGACCTAGTTAGTATTCCTCAAAAGGTCAATAAGCTATTTTGAATATAAACTAGACGATTTTGAGATCAAGGTAGATAATTTGAGAAGTAAACTTTGTATTGTTGTCAAATCATTATTTCGTAACGAGTTTTTATTTGTCATTTGAATCATCTATTATAAAAATTAAAGCAACTTTTTTTTAATGTAAATATTTTTTCGAAAAAAAATTTGTGCTCATATATAACGAATTGTTTACTATTTTACAGAATAAGCTTTAATATTATTGTTTTCAAACAAAACTATTTTTTTTTCAAGAAATGATAGAAAAGGCGAAACTATTTGCTCAAACTATATTTTATAGTTTTATAGTGGTTGAAAAATATTAAACCAGTTGTTCAAGCTAAGGTATTATTACCAAAAAAAATTTAAAACCGAGTATCAAAACTTTTTTATTAAATAGTGGTACAAAAAGATAAAACTATATCATTGGAAATAAAAATAAAAAAAGATAGAAAAAGTAACAACAACAACAACAACAACAACAACAACAACAACAACTACTACTACTACTACTACTACTACTACTACTACTACTACTACTACTACTAGTTGCTCAAATTACGTCACTTTAAAAAAAAAATGAAACCAATTGCTCAACTTATGTCATTAGTAATAGAAAAATATGAAGCTAGTTGCTTAAAGTATATCCCTAACTGATGTAACGTTTAAGTAACGTTTCCTTTCTTCGATTTTTCACTTTTTATCTTTTTAAATAACACTAATAATAAAAAAAACTTAAACCTTAAACGTTGAAATAGCTCAGAGATGATACTGCTCCTCCTATGCAAAACCTTTAATTTTTACTAGTCAAAATAAAAAATAAAAATGTAGAGCCTAGAGCCTTATTGCTCTCTCTCTCTCTCTCTCTCTCTCTCTCTCTCTCTCTCTCTCTCTCTCTCTCTCTCTCTCTCTCTCTCTCTCTCTCTCTCTCTCTCTCTCTCTCTCTCTCTCTCTCTCTCTCTCTCTCTATATATTATATATATATATATAATATTATATATATATATATATATATATATAATATATATATATATATATATATATATCATATATATATATATATATATATATATATATATATATATATATATATTATATATATATAGAGCGAGAGAGAGAGAGAGAGAGAGAGAGAGATGGGACAAATTCTGAAACAAGTTTTTAAATGACTAAACAAAACCGATTTTTAAAGAAATAAATCTATGTAGAAAGAAAAAAATATATTTTTACTAACATTATCACAAAAATGTATTCCTAAATAATATGAAACAAATCAATTATATACATAGTTTACATTTATTTCTCATTATATATATTTTCCTCACAGTACAAGCTATTTTCTTAATTAAAACAAAGATTGAGCTTAATCTATTCTTTTATTAATGCTTTTAAGAAGAGGAATCCAAAAAGGTTTAAAAAGGTTTAGGAAGAGGAATCCAAAAAAGGTTTAAATTGCCTGAAACTTGTATTCACTTTTAAAGGACTAACTCTCCTCTCTCTTTTCCTTCTAAGAAAAAAAATATACATACAATAAGTATCAGTTTCGTATTTTCAGCTTAAGGGAAGCTATAATAAATTTCTTCAATTGCTTGCCTCTTTGAATGTTAATTGCAAAAAACAACCTGGGATTCAGAGGGAGAGAGACATTCAGAGGCCTGAAGAGAAGAGGGAACTTATATTACTTCATCTTTCTTTTATTATTTTATCTTTTTATATAAATACAAACAGTGTATTTGGTAGTTGGTACTACTTTCATTTAAAGAGAAGGGAACTGATATTCACAACTATTTCTTTTATTTACATAGCAATTTTGTAATTATTTTTAAATATGTAGCAGTGTATGACATTACACTCTAAAGACAAAAGAACTTATATTCACAAAAGTTTCTTAAATTACCCTCTAAATATTTTTAAATATGTAGCAGTGCATTGATACTATACTATAAAGAGAGGGAACTGATATTCAAAGCTGTTTCTTTTATTATTTTATAAATATTTTTTTTTATATATATAAGTAACAGTGATACTATATACTATACCATATAGACAAGGAAATTGATATTCACAAATGTTCCTTTTATTCCCTATGCAATTTTTTAAATAATTTTTTTTTATGTGTAATAGTAGCTGCGTTTCCAGAAGCCCGAGTGCAGCCCGTGTGCAAAATCGACTCGGAAACGCTTCGAATAAAGAATTGGTTCTATACCTTCTAACTGGAAAATTGATCAGATTTTGCTACATCAATTTGCAAAAAAGAAAAGAAAAAAAAACAAAAAAAAAAACATAGAGGTTCATAATTTTGATTATTATGCTCACATTACTAATATCAAGAGATCAAAATCTCCGCCAAGACGGTAGCCGTGGAACCATATATTCATG
>JABUQX010029816.1:95000-97500 GCA_015478945.1 Trachelipus rathkii
CCAGGAGCGAAAATCAATAATGTAATGTATGTTTATTTGAATTAATTTTTAGGGGTAATACATAAATTTTTTGGGTAAATCCTAACTCTACTATCTAACTCTAACCTAATCCTTACCTAACCTAACTTAGACCTATACCTAGACCGAAAACTAACTCTAATATTACCTAACCGTAATATTTACGGAGCAACCCTTATAAATGTTCCTATATATTATATAGTATATATATATATAGTATATATATATAGTATATATATATATATACGTGAGATATATATATATATTATATATATATATATATATATATATTATTATAATTATATAAGTGTGTTGTGTGTGTGTGTGTGTGCGTGTGTGTGCGCGAGTAGTTGTGTGTGTGAGCCTCTGCCTGTGTGTGATTGCTTAGACTAGTAATTTCTTTTGCAGAGACTAGATAAATTTTGCTTTTAAACCTTCCTTACTAATAGTTTGTACTGCCATTTTTCTTTCTCGTTTTCGACCTCATCCAACTATCTTTCTTCCCATCTGAAGGCCACGATGTCTTTATTCATTTTTTTTATATATAATAATGCCCTTTTCTGCGCCTTAAATCTTTCCCTGTTTGGAATCAAGTCTGCCCTTTTCGATCTCCTCCATTTCCGTTGCAAGCGCCTTCGCTCTGTTCTCTCCGAGGTCTTAAGCAAAGCTTTTATGAGCCTTTCTGCACTATTACTTTTTTTTTTCTTCTTCTTTCTTTTTGCGTACCCTTCATAAACACCCATATACCACACAAACGAACCAATCTCTTCTCCATAGAAAACCACATATAAAATAGTTTTTCTTTTTTTCTTTTTTCTTTTATACATTGCATATTTTCTTTTGTGAGTGTAATGAAGAGGCTTTATTAAAAAATCCTGAACAGGAAGAGGAAAACTAGATGAAAACCTTTAAATGAAAGAACGAGGAAATATGCAGTAATTTACATTTATTATAATAGTATTAAGACGTATGTTTTCTTTTTAGGCTTAATTATGTGTACATGCATTCAAGATAATAAAATTATCTCCAGCACCAAGTCCATTTCGAGTGTATAAATGGAAGGAGATAATTAGTATAAGATGATGAAAAGGACCAGAGGGAGAGAGAGAGAGAAAGAGAGAGAGAGAGAGAGAGAGAGAGAGAGAGAGAGAGAGAGAGAGAGAGAGAGAGAGAGAGAGAGATTTCCTTAATTAAATATTTTTCCTCTTTTTTTTTTGATATGTTTAGATTACACAAAGTAACAGAGGAAAAAAAATTTGAAAATGATGTCTATTTTTCAGGGAATATTTCACCAAATTATGTTTTTAGATTCTGCTTTTTTGACATAATTATTAGGCAAAAGTTTTTCATTACTTTTGTCTCTAAATTCACTATATATAAATATAATATATATATATATATATATAAATATATATTTATATATATTATATTATAATATATATGTATATGTATATAGTATATTAATTGGCATACGTATATATTAATAATATATATATAATTATATATTAGAGATGAAAGCCGAATATTCATGATTCATATTCAAGAATATTCCGCTATATTTATAATTCGATTTGAAACTTTCTATCCGAATACAAAACGAATATTTTTATGATGTATCACAAAAATCAGTTTTAAAATTATTGTCATCACATGAAGAGCAGATAGTATTGAAAATAAAAGAAACTCTCCTGGAAGAAATTGTGAAAAATAACGATTTATATGCCATCACCTACAGATTAGTGGAATCTAAGATATAAACTAAAGCTTTTAGCTCATCAACTGTGATAGATGAAATAATAGGATGGAATTGGGCCAATAAATGCTGACATTCAAAGGTACAGAAGATGCAAAAAACCCAAAAAAGTAAATCTAAAACTGAAGAAATGCTTTCCTAAGAAAAAAAAAAAAAAGCCTTCAACTTCTACCATCATAACTTTATTCAGAAGCCATGATCAATATATTTTCTTCTGTAGTGATGACGGAAGAGGAATGTTTACCACAGCGAAGATTTCAAAAAACATTCAAGAATCTAGAAAAAAGATCCTCTGAAGGATATTCCGACTTTGAATGGGTAGGCAGAATAAGTATGCCTAATGTGGCTGTATTAGGCAAGGTCTATTCTGCGTTGTCCCCCTTCAAGTGCTGCAAGTGAGCTCCATTTTAGCGGTGCAGGTCTATTTTTTATAAAAAAAAAAAAAACGCTCCAGGCTCGCAGGGAAAACGAGCTGAAAAAGTTACTTTTCTTCAAATATAACTTGACCGAATTCTTAGGATTGAATATTGAAGCATGTAAAAATCCCTTTCCCAAGAGGGCGGTGGTTGGGTAATAGGTCTGGTGGGATGCGACTGGTAAAGTGGCCCGTGTCCGCAATCTGGAAACGTAGTTATTTCTACGTGCCAAATTCCTTTATAGCAATATGTTCGTGAATATATAAAATTGTTAACTGAAATGGATAGTGTAATGATTATGTTGAAGATAGAA
>JABUQX010029816.1:102500-110508 GCA_015478945.1 Trachelipus rathkii
TACATATTTTATTTTAACTTTTTTTTTTTTTTTTTTTTTTTTTTTTTTTTTTTTTTTTTTTTTTTTTTTTTTTTTTTTTGAAGAAATAATATTTCTACAAAACATCTGACATCATATGGATTTGCATCCTGATTCTGAAATGATATTGCTTCCGGGGTGAAACGCCTCCCAAAAAATAATACAAGATCCACTACGTTCCCGATAGTCTGATACTCGAGAAACCGCTTTCGATATATCATTCATGCAGTTTGATAAAATAGTATCTACTCAGCTACCATATTTTTTCTGATTGTCAAGGGTTTCTCACACACCTGGAATGAATTTCTGAATACATTAACGTATTCGGGTCAAAACTTTCTTGAAATCTTGCTGAATAATGAAATGTTCCGCCCTCGAGAACTACAATTTCTGCTTTTTCTAATACTGTGCAAAATAATTCAAAAATGTGATCGACGGCAACCAAAATATAAAAGATTTCTGTCCAATTTTTGTGTAGATAAGTGTACATGTATCTATAATTCTGTAGTATCTATGAAGCTTGGTATGAAATAAGTGCTTTTACTTTCATCAAATACGGAGATTCTCCAAAGTTCTCATAAATATATTGCGAGAGAGATTTTCGATTACCGAGCTGCTTGTAAATCTGGGAGCAGCCTATGTAACTGTGTCTGCATTATTTCCAGTAGCAATTACTAGTCACTTTCTACTCGCTTACTACAATATTCTTTGTAAACAATTTCGTTATCCCAGTGAATGGTCTACAAATCTTTGATCAAAAGCCCAGAGTTTTTTTAGTGTTTCTGATAATCTAGATCTTAGAATTGCTTTCCGTTGTAACAGTAGAACTAGTTAATTATCTTAAGGGCTGCTGATTCTAGAAGAACGGCTTCCGATAAGACGTCATTATTTAAATGAATCGGAAGTCTCGCTCACTAACTCTACATTTACTAAGAATGCTGGCAAGCTAATTATGGGTTGGGTAAATTAATTCGAGGTCTTTTCATGGTTTTTCCACACACTTAAGATTTATTTGCGTTCCCTCCCTTCTCCAACGGCCTTGCTCGTTATTTTCTAACAGATGGTGTCGGCCAGAGATCTGACGACAGGTATCTGAGTCAGAAACAAGCAATCCACGTCTTGCACTAAATAACACTTTTGTTTACAACATATTCGTCGGTACAATTTCCGGGAAGTAGCTAAAATACAATAATAGATCGTATAATACTTGCATCAGAAAAAAAAAAAAACTTTGCTGAAGTTGATAGAGTCATCTAAACTTTTACTTTTTCTTACTCTTTCCCCCTTTTTAATGCTCTGCGAATGTTCTTCTTCTTTAATACCATTATTTTTCTATCAGCGTCTGCCATCACGAGCTGCTGAATCGTCCCCTTTTCGATGTTTGCTCCAGAAATTGTCTATCTTCTTCGATTGTGAAACATTTGCACAGGTATTCTGATGTACTTATGTCAAATCAGAACTGCACCAAATTATTAAAAATTCTTGTTGGTTTTCTCTATGGGAATGATATTGCTTACTTTATTCCTGTCCTTGCCAATTCCTGCTATGTAATCAGTTAAGCTTCAATTTACCTTTACATCTTACTGAAGGTGCTGGTGCGGGGTTTTTGCTTCCTCCAATAAATCTAAGCTATCCGTTTACGACAACGTTGCAGCTTTCATTAAAAGATACGTTGAACACTTCGCAGTTTTAGTGAACCAAACGTAATTCAGAGAGGTGGGCACCCGCTATTGTAAGGGTAGTGCCGGCCTAGCTCATCCTCCGCCACCTGACGACAAGTAAGGTAGCGGCTATGCGCCCTCCACTTATTCAGGACCAATCAAACCTTCCGCTAGTCTTTAGTCCGCGACGTCCGCACGTCACGTAGAGCCTATCCGACGTCTCCCTAATAATGTGCGAACTTCACAAAAGATTTAATATTATACTAAGATTAGTATCTTTACACTGCTCAAAAAATTATTTTATAAATTTATAGTGAAAAAATTGAATTAATGAATATTTATAAAATCTCAAGATTTTCCTTCTTTCTCTCAATGTCGTCTTCAAAGGACAAGAGATCCATATGACCTTTCAAAAAGATTATGGTGCCAATTAAAGCGTTAAAGGCTGACTCTCATTCTGCCTCAAATATCCCACCAATACTAATATATTCTGCCTCTACAGGCCTGGCAGATTAGACGACGAGGTTAATTATAATTCTTAATGAAACAAGTTCAACAAGATTCCTCCATGTGCGAAAGGGAAAGATGTCCTTTGTGAAGGAGTCTGGTGTTAGTCTTCAACTTTCCAGCAGTCCATTGCTGCAATTTAGGTCTCAACCATCTTGCAGTTCTGCAAATCATCCGCCTCCGCCTTAATGAAATATCTTGACCATTCCTGTCACCCCTTTACCATAAGAAGTCTATTTCGTTCAAGACTTAGTAGAATCCATGTGAAAGCCTCGCCTCCTGCAGAGTCGATGCTAATGCTACGTATCATCACTCGGGTAGCTATATATATCTATATAATTATATACTATAATATATTAATATTAAAATATAGTATAATATTATATATTATATAAGTAGGTAATATATATATATAATATATATAATATATATATATATATATATTAATAAATATATATATATATTGTAATCAGTTCTGTCGTCAAACCAAATATATTATATAAATAATATATAGTATACTATATATAATTATAATATATTAATATGTAATAATATATAATATATATTATTATTATATATAATATTATATATTATATATATATATATATATACTTATATATATTTAAAATAATTTTTTTTAAAACCTCTCTTTTAAAATAATAAGGAAATCCTTAAAGAAATAGACTAAACGAGATAAAGTTTACGTTTCGGGACCTATATCCTTGGTCCCCTCATTCAGAACTTTAAATATTTTTTACAAATTTATTAAAACAAAATACAAACTATTAAAAAAAAGTAATTGAAGAATACAACAATAAAAAATGATAAAGATAAATTCAAGCAGAAAAATGAGAGTGGCGTCACATTCTTATGTCCTTTTTTTTTGAATCAAAGTATCCAAAAGATATTTAATTATCAAAAGTAGTCCTAAGTATGATCTGATATAATATTTTTGTGATGGTATCATAAAATGAATCCTTCTGCAATGTTAGAAATTCTTTTGTAAGAAATGAAAACAGGACTCAATCACATTGATTTAAGTTTTCTATCTTTGGAACAAAAACAATAAATTCTGCAAACCATTCCAGATTAGAGAGGACATGATCTTACTTGTGATATATGTCTAAATACAGCACTACTTCCATTGCCTCTCCTGACACTTCACCCATATGTTGGTCAATTCTCGTTTTAAGGTCTAGCTTAAAAGTTCTTCCGCAAAATATACAATCATTGCACCTATAGTACAGGATATGTTGTAAACACCTCCCATGCGGCGTTCGTTGTGAAATGCTTCCGTTTTTAAGATTCTTGAAAGTGAATCAGGAAAACTGAAAACGTTTTATTAATGCTCACATGTTAGGTATGGATTCTGCCTTAAGCGTTCAATAAGTTGGTGTGAAAAATGTGAATTAACTGTTAACATTTTCGCATGACAAAAAGGAGAGCAATTTCTTAGTTCTAGAAAATTAGAGTAGGCATGTGTTTAATACTTGACGTTTAGACTTAAGAAAAAAGGGGATAAGCCAGTTTTCTGAAAAGTTTGAAATAAAGGTCAGGTTTCTTGTTGGAGAAAGTTGTGGATCCACAAAAATAACGATAAGCTCTTAGAAACATATTATAGATAATATTATTTTTATTATTGGGGTTGAAAAGAAAAGTAATGGAGAAGTTGATTTGAATGAGTTGGCTTACGATAAACTTTAAAGGCCAGTTGTGTTCCAGTTTGTATAATTAAAAAAGGTCAAGGAAAGCTATGCTTACACCAATTTGAAATCCAAAAGGAAAGGTTATAGTTGGTGTCAAGATATTAATTTGTTCAATAAATTGATCAATTGAAAAAGGAACTTAGGTACCAGATAGCAAGACATAATCATCTACGATATCTCTTCTCAAGAAAAGACTTGAGGAATATTAGGGTGCACGTTGAAGATAGTCCTGGTCTCAACAAGAACTGCCATGTAACATGTTTGCTATGATTGACTTCAAAACTACTCCCATACCTGTACCAAATTTTGGCGAAAAAAATTCTATTATCGTAAAGTGGAAGAACATTTTTGTGCCAGCAAATATCTGTAAGCAGCTAATAAATGTAGAACAGGTATAGAACCGATAATGAGAGCATAACAAGAATCCAGCTCAAAAAGCAAAGCAAATGAGGATAGGAACATTGTAATAAGGCTAGTGACATATTCAAATGAGCTAACCAAGATCAATGATGTGCTGGAACGAATCTCCTAATGTTTTCAATTAAAATTTCTCTCATTTCACAGAATATTGTGAAGGAGAAATAGTTCCCATCGAAAGGTGAAAGAACGTATCGAGTCTCCGGGTCGGTAAAAAGCATCTCTGTTTCGTGAAGAAATAATGGTCAAGTGGAACTGCCTTCTTTATTAAATTTGGGATGCCATATAATATAAAGGGAGTGTTGGATTGGACACCTAAACCTTTTTAAAAAATTGTCAGTAGGTATATCAAAAGGTTTTGATATATCTATTTGAAATATGAAATACTATTGTGAATTGAGAAGGTCATTTTTAAGTTTTCCATACTACATGTTACACTCCAACTGTAAAGTTCAATGTGACTTGAGTTCCTTTTCATTTCTATCAAAAAAGTAATTTTAACAATTTCAGAAGGATTTTTTCAATTCTTGATCCAAGTCACTAAAAAGCATTATATCAGATCATATAAGGACTTACTTTTTGAAAATAATGTATTTTTGGCATACTCTGATAAAAAAAAGAAAAAGAAAGTGACGCCACTCTGCTTTTGCTTGAACTTATATTTCCCAATTTTTATTTGTATTTTCAATAACTTTTTTTTATATTTGGTGTTGGTTTAATAATTGGTAAATAAAATTGTTAGTTCTGATGAAGGTGGACCGAAGGATATAAGTCCTTGAAAAGTTATTTTTCCTTAAGATTTTCCCGTTAATTTATTTTAAAGTGGTTTTCAAAAAAAATTTTTAAATTTATATCGAGCTGATTGTTGACATTAGGAGCTCTTTAACCTGAATATCTAAATTATTATATATATATAATATTATATATAATATATATATATATATAATTATATATAATATATTAGTATATATATAATATATATATAATATATATATATATAATATATTATATATATACTATAATACTATATTTGGGTTTTACACAGAATTGATTTAGATAATGCCTAGAATATTATAGTAAAAATAAAATTAATTAAACGAAATAAAAGAGGGTAATAGCCTTTCAGTCTATAAAATCAATTTAATATGTTATTTATATACATGTACCTTTATGGAGGTTGAGATTATTTTTGGACAGTTTAATTATTAAAAAACAATACGTCTTAGACTAATAAGTGATAATAGTTATAAACTTAAATAGAATTATATTTCCTTTTTTTAATAACCAATAAGAATCTTAGATAAAGTAAACTATATTTCATTTTTTAAAAGAGGTGGCGGAACAAAATGAGCGGAATACTTTTTTTGATCCGCGATGTGCAAGTCCGCTAAATTTCCTGACGACTTCCTGCACCTCCGTAGTCCCCGCACCTAATTCTGGTAGACCGCTTGGAGCGGAACTATGCGACTGAGCGGACTAAAGACGGAAGTGCTCCCACCTCTGCAAAGTATGTAAATCATTTGTTGCAAGAAAAGATTTCGGAACATTTTGCTATTAATTACATTATGACCAACGTGTAATAAAAATGTTATATTTTTTCCGAAACAAACCACACTCTTTGATCAAAAAACTACATATACTGAAGAGCGTGATTTTTCTTAAAACCTGTTAGCAGCATGCGCAAAATTGTTATATCGTTTCATGCGAGGTTGTGGCCAACTCTTTATTTTATTAAAGAAGTATTCAGCAAAAAAATGTTTTTAATCCTCCTACTTATACTATACTCTCAAGTTTATGTAACTGGTTTTTAAAAATAGGGAACCATGCGCAACGTGTTAACAACTTGTGATGAACTAAAATTGGGAGATACATAACATTTTGAAAATATCTTGGGAGAAATATATGAAACCGACACTTCCTATAAAAGATCAAAATCTAGCTTTTTTATCACTGTGATATGATGAATGAATCATCCCAAATATAAATATTATATATAACTTATATATATATATATCTATATAATATATATATTATATATAATATTATATAATAATATTATAAATATCTATTATATATATATATTATTTTAATAATTATATTATATTACATATATATATAACTTATATACTATTATAATATATATATATATATATATATATATGATTATATAAATCAATATAGAATATATATATATAGTATATTATATCAATATATATACATAAATAATATTATATTTAATATTAATATATAAATATAATATATATAATAATATATATATATATATATATTATATATAATCAAGTATATATATTTATAATAATTATATATATATAATATATAGTAATATATATATATATATATAATATTTATAATTATAATATATATAATATAAACAATTAAATATTGTATATATAATATATAGTATATATATATATATAGTAATATCATATTAATATTATTATATAATATAATATATATACTATATATATATATATATATATATATATATATTGAAACTGCTTGATTTGAAATATATATATATATTAATATGATATATATTATATATATATATATATAATATATATATATATATTTATATATATTATATTATTAATAATTTATATTATACTATATATAATATATCTATACTATAAATATTTTAAATTTATATATATTTATATAGTATATATTACTATATTATATAATATATATATTAATATAGTATATATAATATATATATATATATATATATATATATAGATATATAATATATATTATAATAAAATATAAATATTATCCTTTCTGAACATAAAATCTAACAAATACTCAACAATTCACTTTCAAGTTATTACGCTTTTTATCAGTAAGTGAACTAAAATAAGAGTATTTCTGAGCGTCATGTTAGTTCGGTGCATACATTTTACTATAACTAATGTAATTGTCTTCGTATATTGGATATGTATTATAAAGGTGTGTAATTATACTTGGTTGAATATCATATATTCCTTTTAATTTATTCTGAATACTTAATCAAAGCTACTTGATTGTATTTAGTCAATTTATATATAAGTATATATAATATAATATATTTTATATATATATAGTATATATATATATAATAAATATATATTATATATATGTTATATATATATATATAATATATACTATATATATATATATATATATATATGCAAAGTTGACTTTAACGGATAATACGTTCTATTAGGGTATACCTTTTAGTAAATGTAGTGTATATCAAAAGAAAATTTAAATAAAAAAGCATTTCTAAGGGTGAACGAAGAACTATTGAAAGTAATTAAGAATTTTTTTGTTTATCCTTTTGCGAACTATGTGCTGTGGAGGCGTCCTATTTGAAGAATGAAATATATTGGAAAGAACAATGCGTTAAGGTCAGTGAGCGTATTGTATTTACTCTCACCTTGACTCCGCAACCTTCATCCCAAGATTCAACACATCTATCCCCCCTTCCCCCAATAATTCGTCTTCTTTCAATATTGTTTTTAATTCTTTTTGAAGAAGCAGTGAGTAGTAATTTTCAAATTTAATAATCTTTGTTTATTGAATTAAATTACGCAATAATTTATAAGTTGTAATGTGAAACTATATAGGCGCTACATAGTCAGAATTAACAAGAAACAGACCACATTTATCTCAAAGCACGCAAATGCGATGCACATG
>JABUQX010029817.1:0-20393 GCA_015478945.1 Trachelipus rathkii
GCCTATTGGGGCCCCCCCCCCGAATATTTTCCACTAGACACTAAAAAAAATTTAAGTAGTATCATTTCCGCCGGTATCGGTTAATAATTATAAAAGTGTGCAGTATGTTTAAATTAATTTATTATAAATTTATCCCTGGTCAGGAACAAATCTCGTGGTCCATTAGTTAAAACTAAACTTGAAACGATCAGAGAAATATGCAACATTAGAATTTTATGCTGATTTTTGAGAAGAATGTGGTAATGGTAAGGCCGCATCAGAATCTGAATCTGAGTATTGAAATTGCTATTCAAGAATTAACATTGAAATTGCTTTCCAAGAATTTATAAAATCCATAATTGACAGATCCGAGCCTTCTTTGACCTGGATACTTCCTTTTCCATTTCCTTTGGTTATTTTTATTTTATCAAAAATGAAACAATTTATTAATTTCATGTACCACTGCATAACAATTTACCCCTATATAACTTTGTTTATTACCATTTCATTGTTAGACTAATCCATCACTTAACCCGTAAGAACTAACTTTACATTACAAACTGTTAAACCTGTCATTCTTTTCCAGCATATCCTAACATATTAATAGTTAATCTTACATTGAAACAGTAAACATTTATTCAAAAATTATCCTGAATACCTTACAACATATACTGACAACAACTTTAATACAATCTAACATGTTTCTGTATTTATCATAAGTATTAAATTTAATACAAATTTATACTAAGTATAGCTCATATCCTGCACTTTTTTCATTTTTTAGTATTTCCCTTCCCCTTGTCACAGTGTATATATCTATACCGACCACAGGTGACTCTAATAACATGAGAAATTTTTTTTTGCATAATGTGCTCACTATACCATTGCCTTTTGTAAAGAGATGGAGATTGACAAAGCAATATTGTGATATATTATTATTTTTTTCAAAGGTACATGACTTGACGGTCGAAAATGCATGAGCCCAAAAATGAATGTGAAAGCGTGGTCCATTAGTTACCGGAGAGTAGGTTTCACTATTAATATACAAGTGAAATAGGACATCTGTTTTGTGGGGAAGTTGTGGAATTATACGAAATCTCGTTGAAAATGACTGATCAACAACAAACAACGGTACATGTAGAATGTGCAGCAGCAGCAGATTTCATTTCGTATCACCATTTTCCTTCTCGCGCAAAACACGCGAGAAAACCTTATTGCTTTATCTCTTGAAGTATTCGACTCTCTCTTAAAGACTCACCACATTTATCCATTAGATTATAATTTACATTTTTGAGATTTTATCTGCATTAACTTTATTCATAGGCCCAAATTCAAAGAAGTAAACTAAGAATTAGAACCGGACTGAAACTCAGTCTACCACCTTATCAGTTTCAAAATGTGAGGATTTAGCTATTCTCTAGTCTGATAAAGAGCAAGAAACGAACCATTATTCTCAATAATAGTAGCACACTCTCCCTGAAAAAATTAACGGTTACTTAGAGATATACTTAAATACTGTTTGAGAGTAATGAAAAAACTCTAATGAGACTCTGCAGCACCGTCCATCAGAATCAATTTTACATCTAAATATTGGACAATTTTAAAAATTGAAGATGTATATCTCCGGACGGCTCAACTTAACAATCTCATGTCAAGGGGCTCTTGCATTTAAAAATTTAACATTAATATAAAATGTAAGCAATGATTATATAGCAATAGCTTCATAATATTATATATTATGGCACTAGTTTCAAAGAGTACATTTAGTGCCAATACGTTTGTATTCCTTTCCACTCAATACAACTTATAAGCATATATAGTAAATCAAATGTACCAACTAATTAATCAATAGGTCAATACTAATACTTTATATATAACTACTCACTACTTGTCTAATTAATATAAGTTAGTAAATATAATAATAAACTTATATATAATATCATAATAAACGTATATAATATTAATCACATTCATATATAACTTTTTACCGATAATAAATATATATATAATTACTTTATATAATAGTATAAGTAATTTCCTCACTCACATTATTAAATTATATATTTACTATTATTATCTAGCTATATATCATATATATATTATAATAGATTAATATTATTTATTAAACAAGAATATTCATTATAATCATAAAACGCATATGCGGGATAATATGTGTCTATTCAAGGACCAACCCGCCACCATTGCCGCGTAAAAAAAAATTTGCGTGGCGAAGTATATCTGTGATTCCCTTTCAAACATTAACACTACATAAAATATAGTTTCTTTATAACTAACCATTCGAGTATTATTAAGCTAATTATCGTGAACAGCGTCTTTACATTAATAAATCCCAACATACATAACTGAACTAGAATATTATTTGATACAACACTGACAAACCCAAAATCACTATATGTTTCGGACGGATGAAAATCCCTATAGGGTTAGACAAGACTTCCTCTGCGTTAAAGAACAGATTTTGAGTAACATTAGAACTTCGTGCGTGAGCGTACTTTGTGCGCAACTTTTTCATAGTTGTGGTGTCATACATTAATCACTCTCTCACTCTCTACACAAGATTAACATACGTTTTAATTTGGATATATAAGATAAAAGGGTTTATATGCATAGCTTTGCTCTCACTGAAACGCACTGACAGAATGGTGAGGACACCGACTTACCATGACTTGATTACGGTACCACCTAGTAATGATTAAGGTTACGGAGTTCAGGAACTTTACGTGAAATATATATTTTTTGTAAACAAAAAATTCATCATAACCTCGTGCTAAAGGTAGTAACTCTCTGTAATATCTCTAATCGCGAATAATCACATAATCATAACTTAGGGTTTTAACCAAACATAACAAACAGAATAATACATTAGATATTTTTTATTGACCTACTATGTAAATAAATAGTTCTTTGAGTTAAAATATCACAGTAAACAGGTTGAAATGAATTTGACTTAAGGCGTGGGTGGATTAAGAGACTTCTAGTAGAGTACAGTATAGGTCATCAGTAAGGGTTATATGTAGTGCTGAAATGTTCGTAGCATCATCCACCAATCCTCACTAGTGCTTCGTGCAGCTCACCGGGCGCTACCCTCCGAATCTCGCTCTCCCATCGCTGGATGGACTCTATGATCTTATATTTCGAACTACTTGAAGAGTTCCAAAATTGTAACTATGATTGCATGGGTGTATTTCTCTAATTGAGCCTTAGTCATAGTAAAATCATAAACATAAATATAGCTAGTGTAATCCGCTTATCAACTTTATATTACTCTGCTAGCATATTACTAACGGTCTACTGCATATTGTAGTATATGCTGGGATGTGACTTCACTCATCAGAGCTTCAACTCATAAAGAAGATCTTTTACTGTACAATATGGTCCGTGACTAATCTTATATCCAATAAAGCTCATTACGTGGTAGCGCGAGAATCTCATTAGCTTCGCGGGTCGAACTATGCAAATATTCAATGTACTGATGCTACTATGCACCATACTCATAGCAAGATACTGCACAACATCGCATTTACTCTCTAACATTACCGAGCGTCATGAATAATCTGATATAACAATCCTTGAGGAAATTCGAAGCTACGATGAGAACTGATCATGACTGTGCGTCATGCGTAATAGTAGAACTTAGGAGGAGTATAACATTGCAGACAATCTCGTCTCGCGGAGTTAACTCGGTATCTCACGATTGTGGTCTCGACGAAATTTCAGCACACAACAGTGTTTAAGTCCATGAGATAGTAGTATATATTAATGAGGGATGGTCTTAAAATATTGCAAAGCCCCGCACGAACTGTGGGGGACCGCGCCAGCTCTCCCTACCTAAATTTACTTAATTAAAGAGTTTTACACTTAGAGAAAGTCGTACCTGGTCCAGCCGATATCTCTCGTTGAAACTTATGATTTCCACTTGGCATCACAATCATCTATCAAATACTTGATTATTAAATTTATTCGGACCACGGATATCGTCATATGGGTTTAAGAATGCGCTAAAAGAGCGTGGATATAAGAGCCCTTCGCTCTATATAGAGGGCGTAATATTCATGGGAATTGGCAAGAAATATGGTGAGACGCTTAAGAAGTCGTATAGGACATACTGACGAGGGTAAACGAATTGTAACCGGGAAACTTAGAAGTAGTGACTGCGGAAGTTCCGCATGTTATTGCGTCGATAGTGACAGTACGGTCCCACGAGGAATCGTACCGGACCGATGCTCGATCTGATATGTCCGAGACTGCATTCATCGAGTAACTCCTTATTCGCGTGTACATCGTCGTCTCGAAATCTGACAGTCATGATTCTGGAGAAATCATGATCATGCAGCACAGTAGTGCAGGATTGACGAGTCTAGTCGACCTGCACCGGAACGGATATGTCAATTATGCCTTATAAGGAGCCTGGTCGTGAAGAGATTGTTAACGTATCGACACGTATCTTGACAAGATATACATGAGCGCTGAGTGATCAACTATTCTAGAGTGCAAAAAATGTGTCCTCGGTTTCTCGGAGATTGTATTAAGATCATGGAATTTAACCTATAGATAAACTCCGTTATTAGATGTTGAGCGCAAAAGTAATGAACAGTGTCTAAAGCCTCAAGCAAATGCTATTCACAAATTACAAAGATCTTATACCTCATGCGCTCACTGATTTCTTTCTATCTAACGACATCATCGTGCATAGTTAACAGACTCGATGCAATATTCTTTACAAAAACTTCCTATCGATTTCTCCCTGATAACAAATCAGTGTATACCACTGCTAGTTCATGGATGTTATTTAAACAGATAACGTATACTTACCGAATTAACAGCTTTCATAACTCAAAAGAGCGTAATCTCGTGATAAATGGACAAACTATCTACTCTTCGAGAGGAAAAACCCAGGGGGATGCGCTTCACCCTTGAAAGGGTTGAATCCGCAAGGGGGGTTATAACCCACGAGAGGGTGTATTTTTCTCAGGATACATATAGTGGCTCTCAGCTGAGTGAGGAGTTCTGGGGCAACTTACCCCTAAAGTTAAGTTTAGTCTACGCTAGGATATTATTGTTTAAGTTTGCATTCTAGGTTGTTGTTTAATGTGTAGCATCGTCGCGGTTATGGAATTTGGTTAGTCTTTATTGATGCTTAAAAACTGTGTTGTGTAGATTATATTGTAGGTTGATATAAAAGAATTATTTTAGTTAGCTTGTTAGTTTGTTAGTTTGATATGAAATATGACTTGAATCAATAGAGTTCATATATGCATCTCATTGTGTCGGGGTCCCCCTGTGGTGACGGATTCCACGAAGGGACTTGCAGGTGGCTTTATATGGATTTGATGGGTTTTGATTACTGATTTACTGATTTAGCTTACTAATAATCAGTGAACATTGATTTATCAGTGGATTTAACGTGTGATATTTTACTACGAAATAATCAGAATTTTATATATATATGTTAGGATTTGTTAGAAGGGTTGTCATGTTATGTTTGGTAAAACTTTGTTATGGTTTGGCGATTATTTCGCTGGGGATTTAGACGAGGTTATGATGAATTGTGTTAAATGTTACGAGTGGATGTAAACATTGTTACGTCGTAGCGAATCGATAGATTCTTTGACAGTGTATGGATATTAGGACAGGTTTATTGCTAACCTTTGTTAAGAATTACGAATGTGTTAATGTAAGACTTTATTTATTGTTATGGATTAGAGATAATTCATGAATAAAGTGTGAAATTCGCTCTAATGGGAACGTAATAGGAAAAGTGGATGGTCATGTGGAGTTTTATTACTTTACTGTTAGTTAAGGACGGACGTTGTTAATTATTAGTTGCGTTCTTCGTATACGTTATTTGGGTGTGTATTGGGTTGTCTTGTACATTAGAGTTCTCAATTTTTATTGTATGGTTTGGATTGGCGGGTTATTATATATGTGAAATAAATACTGGTTGTGTACTTGCTTAGGCTTGTGGATACCTCGGCATGATTAGTATATAGAGATTAGGTTTTTTTGTTTTGTTTGGAATTTGGTTTCCAAAATTGGTTATTTGCACGGCGGGTGTAACGGTTTTCGGACATGTACTGTGATTACCTAGGTTATGATACTTCCTGGTAGAGATGATGTAACATAGTTTTGGAAGGTAAGGTGTTGCGTCATGAAAGTGTCATGTTATATGTGATGCTAGAGATTAGTGTTAATATAGGAAAGAGAAAGTATGAAATAAGGTTTACGTTTTGTATGCAGTTAGTTCTTTACAGGGTGGTGTTTTAGAAAGTAAAACGTATATGTTAAGTGTGGACTTATTAAGCAATGCATGACAAAACCTTCTGTATTAATTGCTTCGTAGCTGCGGATGATAATCGCGTCGCATGTATGTATTATTTTCTTAGTCCATATGTTGCTATGATTAGCTTTATTAATGTGGATAACCTGTGTATGTATGAGAGTATATGCGTTCGTTAGTGCCTTATATAAAAACTCATTTCGGTGTGCTATGTTATTAATGATATGTTGTTGTTTGTTGTAACGAGATGATAACCCTTTTAGTAATGGAGTGTAGTACTCGTTATCGTGACAGTCGTGAGCATCATGGAAAAGAGAAATGATTGGCGTATAGTATTAACTTTAAACTTGTTTGCTGGTTTAAAGAATGTGAATTAGTTTCATCAATTAACATCTTTATAGGAGTTGTTATACACTGATATTTCTTCTCATTGGTGTAAGGATATGTGTTTTTTCTTACATAGAGTGGGGATGAACATAACATCTCTCCTCCATCGCTCTCGTTGTGATTGTTGATTGTATCTGATAGGAGTTTCGTTTATTCCTCATCGATGCTGTAAGATCATATTATATTTAATTGTAAACCGAATGCCGACTGCTACATTGCTCATATTCAGCTAATAGGTATCAAATATAATAAGTATTGCATCACTTTTAAGCAATGGTATGATAATCTTTTCATTTTATAGAGTTGTTAGTAGTTTTCTAGAGAAGGGGGAAGAGAGTTAAGGAGTCTAAAAGAAGTAATGATATTTGGGAGATTAAGGTTTATGATTAAATTTTTGGTTTAAATAAAAAATTACATGAATGACTCTACATCAAAACTTGGTGGACTTGGTGCCAGTATATTCGTCTAGTCTCGTGTCTTCATAGAATATATACTTTTCCCGGTGGCATGTTATGATTATCGATTCTTTTGGATGAGATCATTACTATTACTCTAAAGGCGTGTTAAGATTAACTCCGAAATTATGTTTGAGAGTATAGCTTCGGTGTGGCGGAAAGCCGAAGATCACTCAAGTCATTTGAAATGAAACAGGTTTACGTTTTTATGTAAGTTAGTTACCTTACCCTTGTGTTGTTTTAAGTGTGGAAACTTTGTTAATGTTAAATCAGATATTGTGTCTAGCGGTACTAGTATTTTTGTTAGGTGCTACGGTGTATATCTATCTCTTCGCTGTTATCATTATCTTTTCCCCTCGTTCATACTGAGCTATGTTACTTTATTTAATTGTGAAATACACTGTGTTTGAGGCATAGTGTTGTTACATCCTATGTTCAGGCTATATCAGTGAATTTAGTAATAATAAAAGAACTCAGTGTGAACTTATGTTAATCGTTAACAGTTTATTTCGTATGTTAAGTTGTCCTGTTGATTAGGTTGTTCTTTGTACATTAATTTTCTTATTCATGTGTTAGTTTTGTTAGTTTTACTTTAATGAATGCCGAAACGTTTGTAACAAAACCAATCAAACTACCGTTTGTCAGATATAGAAATTAATTAACCGAATGTGAGGACACTATGGTCCGTATCTCTTTCGATGAGTGTAATAAATATAATAGTTAAAAGTTACTAGTATGTCAGGTTACGATTAATCGTTAATTGTTAGAGATAATTGCTTGAAAATAGGGTGTAAGTAATATTTTGTATAAACGTTTTTGCCAGTGGACCATGTTAGCTGCTTTAACAAGCGTGCGTTAAGTGTGAGGAACCTATGTTAGATGTTAGATCGATGTTCAGTTTGTGTGTAAGTTGTGTTAGGTGTTGTCTTTTGCATATTGAGTTTCACTATAGTTCATTTGTAACGATTTAGCTTTAGTTATTTCGATGTGAAACTTTATTTTGTTAGAGTGGATCTTCCTTGTGATCAGAATGAAATTGAACAATTTGTGAGAATTTTAGTTACAGTCATACCTGATTTAGTTTAAGATTAACGTATACATATGGTCTAGCTAGTATATGCTTGAATAAGTAAGATAGGTTACGTTTTGATTTGCATGGTTAGTGCTTTTACTCGGTGTCTATATTGTGTGTAACCTCGGTTTTGTTAATGTTAACAGTTTATTTGTGTTGAAGGATGTGTCAGGTTTGTCTTTTTGCATTATCTTTCTTTAGTACATGGTCAACGACTGTTAGCTTTTATAATTGTCTGAGCTTTGCTACGTTTAGCAACTTTCGGCTCTGCTCTCCTATATTAATCACAGAAAGTGCTGTGCTCCGGAAACATTACTGTTAAATAGTACAAACTTGTTAGATTAAGTATTAACATCGTTATGTTAAGGATATCGCTTGACAAAGTATAAGAATAGCCGTGCGGCGTGTGATTCCTGCAATGCTATGTTATGCATGACTCAGTCATAACGTGGGTCGCTTAATAGTTGTGCCCGTGGTGACTAACGCACTTTTCGACGTTAGCGTCCTCCCCCAATCAAGCCTTATCTTGAATATGAATGAAGGATGTAAGTATGCTTTTACAGGCAAAGAAGATTATTTTTTGGAGTCTTAACTTCGCACATGCTATTGTTGTACATTATTTTCTATCAGTTTACTATAGCTCTTCTGGTGCTGATGGTGTGAGGTGTGTGGGGATTAATGTGAACTTATGTACCGTTAGAATGATTTAGTTTTTTTGTGGCATATTGTCACATATGAATTAGAATGAAGGTTAAAGTTACACGGTGATCTCTTTTTTTGGTTTCGTATGGACTAAATAATGGTCCTTTGTTTAAATAATACTATCTCATGTATACTGGTAATAGCAGATAAAATATCAAGCTCAGCAACTTATGTTAAAAATGTAAGTTCAGAGAGTGTGTGGGTGTGTGATATAATTATGATTATCTCTGTTGTTAGTGAGAGGCGCGCCCTCTGCGACTACATATGTTAGATGTATTAACAGTGGGTGTTATATCTTCCTCCTTGAGTTTAATTGGGCCTTGACTTTAGTTTGGGTGTGAACTAGGTTGTCGCACAATAAGTGATTCCTCTGATACTATTTCACTGGAATCGCATAACGCTCATACGATAAACTTCTCATATCTAAAAACTGTTGAAAACTGTCTGTCATAATTAACCAGGTGCGCTCATACTGTGTGCATGTGATTAGAGAAGAGACGAAATATATATTATTGACCGATCAATGGTTTATGACCATAAAATATAATGTGACTGCGAAACACATAGTGAGCTCTGATCAAAATAAATACAATAGATCAATAGGTTCAAAAAGTGTGATAATGTTACCATAGTGTTCCTCTCGATAAGAGGAAAGTACTCCTAGGGCCGCCGTGTTGAGCATCGCTATAGAGTGTATACGTCGTAATTTTAGTCTCCTTATGCCTGCATTCGACTAATGATTTTTTACCGTGAATAAAAGTTATGGCTGATGTAGGCCAGCTGAATCCTAATGTAAAACAGATGAAATATTTTAGTAAAAATGACACTTAATCAATAATTTCAGAATTTGAGATAGACAAGCCTCCGTGTGGAGAAGCACCCCCATGCCCTGCGCGCCAGGAGGCTGGATAGTGTGGGATGTTTGATCTGATTGGTATGTAGGGTATTAAAAACGTTATACATTTTAGTAAAGATTTTGACCTTAATCAATAGGATCCAATAGATCCAGATGGTCAGAGGGACGACGAGGCTCGCGGGATACCGTCTCTGTTTGATTTATGTGGTTATGTAGACTTTTCAATGTAGCTGCTTTTGACGGCATGTAAAACTCAGTATACCAATGTGTGAGTGAAAAATTATGACCTTAATCACAATATTTAGACTCATTAGATACAGATGGTTTATTAGGATGTTTGGATAATGGTTTTATTTAGTGATTTATAGGCTTTATGCGGCGTCTACTGAGTGATATTACACAGAGGACGTTACTATATCTTTGAATAACTTGTATCTGTCATGATTATCCGAACCAATTTAGACGCCTTAATCAATCAAGGAGTATAATCTTTATGATCCACTTTGTCCTCTCACACTCTAAAACTGATTATATTGGTAGTGGTTGGAGGCGTTGAAAATGGTGTTGATTTGTGATTCAGTCTGTTTTTAGGGGTATTACTAACGCGTTTACATTTTAGGTAGAGGAATGAAGCTCGATTTACTCCGAATAGCTATCTAATAAGATCACAGATGGTGGTTGAGGAGCGAGGTTGATTAGTGGGTTCTGAGTTTTGGTGATTTACTGCTTTGAGGGACCGGTAGGGGTATAATAAGCGTAACAAATTTAGTAAGTGCTGTATGAACAGATGAAAAAGAATATAATAGCAAAATCGTATTTATCTCCTATATGGGTGATATTATGGATATTATATTTAGACTTATTATTATTTTTTATAGTGGCAGGAGTAGTTCTGTAAAGCCATTAATTGTGTCGAATCTACAGGAACATCTCGTATGAAACAATTTAAGCACGGCTCTGCATATGGTTTATTGCTCTCTGATTAGTACGAATAATGTGGTCTCATTAATGCTCGAGTTCAAGCTCTGCGAGTTGGCTCTGAGCAAGACCAGGATAGCGTGGGAGTTCGACACTCATCAGATTCCCGATAAACGTAGCCACAAGTCTTTCTAAGGAAATCAACTCTGGAATCTCTACTCTCATCCATAAATTTCATGCTAGTATATGGCGTACAGAGACAATTCGATCTCTGTTAGATGGGGTTTTGTTGTGGGGTCCCCCATGTCGGAGGGGGAAGATACACACTGGTGGCTGGATGCGTAAAGACATCGTTGACTCCGGCGGACTACGCGTATCGTCGTCGAGAGGACGCCCTTATCTAATTGTACACCAACTTACCAAATCATCTCATAATCTCGCAGCAAACACAGTAAACCTAACTGATATTATTTACAGTACTATCAGTTGGAGTGCGCGGTATGCCATTGAGGCGCAGGTGATCGGGGTGTTTCGTTCTGCAAGTTCGCGGTCTGGCGTTCCGCTCCCGTGATGCTCGCTGTACAGCAAGTCGCCTCTCATCTAATGTGTTACGAAAATTTTTTTCGCTGACATGTCCGACGGATGTTCCAACTCAATTGTGTTTACTAAAGTGGCGAGTGCGGAACGAGGTGTTAAAGCTCAGAGTCGCGCCTTGTCATATATTGCGATAGCTACGTAATACTGAGCGTTCTAAATATTCTCTCTATCTATCATGTACAGTGATTTCCCGCGTGCATGTTAGCCACTCCACTTACCTTCCTCGGGATCAAAGTTTTCTTGTGTGGCGGTTGTAGAGAGGTGAATAGCTAAATAATAGTGTTGGTAATTGTTGTAGTTTTGTGGTGTACTCGTGATAATGTTGATTTCGCATGGGATGAATCGCTCGCATGTCATCGTCGCTGACGTATCTGCGATGTACTGATGTATGCACTCGCACTGAAACTGTAAGTGATTCTTCGGTTTATGCATCGCTATACATATGCTATGATTATTGACTTTTTTGGAGTATTCGATGATAGATGATTGATGATTGATGATATATGATTGATGATGATGAGTGAGTTACATATATAATATATTATTATACGTTATATATACTATACCTTATATATGATATACGATAGTACTAATATACGTACTATATATCCTAGTATATACTCATATATATTTACATCTATATATATATATTAATGGGAGACTAATAGTCCACAACTCGCTGCCGCTACCGCCCCCCGCTCCGCGCCTACTACCTCCTAAACTCGCCCTCATCAGGCCGTTCGCCCCCCCCGCCCCCCTTCTTTCCCCACCACCCCTCCGTCTTCATGGCTCCCTTATATATAAGTGAGCAGTCCGTTCCAGGGTCTTCTGCACCGCCCCGATCTACCACGCCTCCCCCCCTCTCTCTCACTACCCATGCTATCCGTCTACTACATTCTTCGCTGCCCACCCTTCCTAATAGTACCCTTTATTTAGATATAGATAACTTAATGTATATATATAAAGGCAACAATGCAGAAACAAATTATTTATCATCATCTTTATAGCATTATTTTTATTATACTTATAAATCGTTGAATAACGTCTCGATCAAACTTGAAAATAGTGAAAACTTTAAATGAAAATAAACAGTCTATATAGATATAAATGCCAGGTTCATAAAGTGTAGTGGATTATTCAGGCTTCTTGCCATATTTCTTACCAATGTACCTTGTACTTTACAATCCCTTGAAGGGTTTTCACTACGTCTGTGAGAATGTACTTGTACGTGTTGAACAATTCTTAGAGTATACTTGTACTCATGTACTCATGTACTTGAAAAAATGTACTTGAACACAACCCTGTTGTGTCTATATATATATATATACTTTATTATATAAATATATCATATTTCAATATTATAATATATATATATATATATATATAGCTACGATAAAGAATTATGTATTTGCATTTATATATTATAATTATATATATTATTTCATATATATATATATATCCAAAGTATTTATTACTTATGTATTTCTTATTTACATACCGTAATTATATAATCTCAATATATAAATATATATTATATAAAATAAATGTGTTATGTCATTAGTAATGTATCATAACTTCTCTATATTTACAGTTTATTTCGTACTTGATGGTACTCTTTAGGTTATTGTTTGCCTTTAACTATAAACCAGATATATACTATATATATAATAAATAGAGATATCCCAATCTTGGATAAATAGTGGTGTATGTCATATAGTATATATAGTTCAGTGATAATTAATACACTAATTTTATATAACTAGGGTACTATAGTTAGCTATATAACTATAAATAGTATATTATATGTGTATGATTAGTATATAGCTATATATATATACTTCGTATATATATACTCGATAAATTATATATACTCCGCGTATATTCTTATACTATATTATACTATATAATTAGCTAGGTAATATACTAATTTCCAGTCCTATCATTATGTATAAACCTTGCATAAACTATGTATATATTATATATATATATATATAATAACTAGATATTAATAATATTAATAATATTAATATTATATTAATAAGTACTATATTATATATATGTATCATAATTTTTAAAATTGTCTTATGATATTTCATAATTTATTATGTAATTTATTTATATATATTTTCTGTACTAAATTACTATTATTATATATATATGCTTAGATTATAAAATTCTATTTCATAGTTACTCCAAATTGTTAGAATGAAAACTCTGAAGATGTCCGAAGTT
Organism: Trachelipus rathkii; assembly: GCA_015478945.1. Classification (NCBI taxonomy): domain Eukaryota; kingdom Metazoa; phylum Arthropoda; class Malacostraca; order Isopoda; family Trachelipodidae; genus Trachelipus; species Trachelipus rathkii. The sequence continues at coordinate 13,497 of JABUQX010029817.1, forward strand.
TACGGACGATATTATAACAGATATATTATATATATATTATATATAGGTACTATATAATATATATATATATATATATATATTAATATAATTTATTTAAAAATAAATATATTTTTAAAATATTTATATAAAAAGGATTTAATATATAAATTTAAAAATATTATTATATATATATATATTATATTTATTGTATAAATATATATATAATATATTCTATATGTATTTAGTTATATATAATTATTATATATAATATATATATATAATTAATATTATATATATAATTAATGTAATTATTACTTATATATATATGTTTAATTGTGTAAATCTTTGATAATTATATAACTCGATATCTGTGTATTATTAACTTCATTCATTATAATCAATGTTAGAATCGGAAAAACTTCTTGAAGATGTCCGAACGTTTTACGGATAACGAAATCCTCACTAAGGTCAGATAATGTTTTTTTACAATAAATATTATCATATTATTAAAAGTTTGCTATGGAATTGAAGAAATATATACTTTTCTTTAGGTTTGGTTAAGGTTAACTCCAAATATAAGTTATTAACATCAATAATTTCATCTGAAAATAAAATTACACCATCTTTAAGAGTTGTTCATCACATTCGTACTCAATATAGAGGTTATATATTTCTTTTGATCAAACTTATTATTAAATATTAGTGAAATGTAATAATAATAATTTTGATATTTATTACAAAATATTAGTATTATAAGGCAATTATAACACAAACATTATTATTATAACTAATTACCTATCTCTTGACATTTAATTAAATTTCTATATATATATAATTAAATCAATTTCTTTTCTTTTTATTAGAAATAATTATTATAATTATAAATTATTAAATATAAATTTCACTTAAATTATTATATTGTAGTAACATATATAAGAAGACAATATAATTAAATAGTAACATATTAATAATTAAATTATAATATTATATAATTAAAAAATAATTTATAATAATATTAATAATATATAATATAATATAAATATATTAAATAATTAATATATAATTAATATTAAATTTTATAATTATTAATAATATAATAAATATATATATTAAAATTAAAGATAATAATTATCAAACATTAATAAAAATAATTAAATACCAAACAATATCAATGCAATATCAAATGTATATATAAGTATTACTTTCAATTCCGTATTATTAAATTATAATAATATATATAAAAATATAACAATATATTTTAATATATACATATAATATTTAAATTTATTTAAAAAGAAAATAATATTTGTGTTTATATATATTAATTTATATTAATATATTATATAATAGTTATAAAATATATAATTATATATAATATATTAATATATATAATAATTTAAATAATAATAAATAATTAATTAATATATAAATATAATTAAGTAAATAAATAACAAGAATAGAACTATTACTAAACCACAATATTAATCAAATTAATTAAAAAATATAATTTAATATTAAATAGATATATATATTTAAATATTTGAACTAAAGATAACAATTTTAATATATTACTCATTTTAAATATATAATTAAATAAGTATAATATTAATATTAATTATAATAAATATATATATTTAATAATAAAATTAATAATTTAGTTTAATAATTATTATAATTAATTCAGAATTTTATAATGAAATATGAATATTATTATATGTAAATTAATAATATTAATTATATGTGCAGTGTGAAAAATTTAATTACATAAAGTGATATGACTAGTGTTATAAAAAATTTATGTAATATATTAAATATTATCAATATATATAAATTTAAAAGTATATAAGTCGTTATATAAAATTAATAATAAAAGGTTAATAATTATTATTAAATGATAATAAATAAATTAATATATCTAAATTATATTTTAATTGGTTTAATTTTCGCTATATTTCAATTAAATAGAGATTATATATATATAAGGTCAAGACATATTTATACGACACTAAATAGTATATGCTCTATATAGATGAGTGCTCGGTATGCTATAGGTGACTCGGTTAGCAGCCTAACATACTAAAATCCTCAAGTATATTAACCTCTCGGGTTATATTATGCTATAGTTAGTTAGCATTAATTTTTTAATAATAAATAGTATAGATATATAGTAGGTGAAGTGCTATTTGATTTCGAGTTATAAGTGTCTCTACGGTTACTGCATTGAACTAATAGATGATGTCGAGTTGCTATAGTTTAGTACTCTAGTGAGGCAAAAAATACTTTTTATGTATACTTTAGCTCAAGGTTATGTAACATTGTGTTGCACAGGTGCGGTTGTTATAGGTGCTCTGAGTTGTACGTGCAAAATCTTTAGTCTATGGTGCCGTAACGACTGTTGTTACCAAAAAATGTATAACCCCCGACTTTATTTATAGTTTTTTACATACCATTAGAAGGGGAGATCTTATAAATAATAGAACAAAAATATAATTACTCAACATTTTCTCATACAACGCAAGAGTACAAATTTCGTAGAATATATGATTTGTTTTTGTAAAATAATCATTATTGAGTAATAAACATAAAATTGAATCACACTCATAAATAATAAATATTTATAAATGAGAATAAATAATACTAATAAACAAAAAAAATAATAAATAATGTAATTATACTTTTTATATTAATAAATATTAATAAGATTAAGAATAATAACATTAATTTTTAAAAGCTTCGAATAACTCCATGATTTTTCTATTTATGAGAGTATAGCGTAGAGTATATTATGATTATAATTGTTTTGATTATTTTTTGGTTTTTTTTTGAAATTTCCACATAAAAACTGCTACATTTAATAAAGATAATCTCTTATTAATTTTTCTCAATGACTATCTTTAATTTATTTACAATTTTGCAATTACTGAATAACTCTATTTTAATTAGTATTTATTATTACGCTAAAATTATATATATATATATATTATATATATAAATAATATATATATATATAATTTATAGTAACTATACTATAATTTTATATATATAGGGGTAATAAATGTTTTAATATAAGCTCTCTCTATATTTATTAGACTGATAACTTATTGTTAGTAAATAAATTGCTGTATTTTAAAATAGAATGATGGTATACAATCAAAGGACAAGTACTTTTTTCTCGGGGGACTGTTTTTAAACTATTGAGAATTACGATGAACTTAGAGTGACTTAAGCCACAGCGTTTGAGAATCCTAATGGACAGATTGTGGTTATCGTTGCGAATGTGTAAGCTCTTTGCTTTATACACCCTGATATTGTTATGCTGGATATTCACGTTAATCTTTAATGAATCCAATTGTATTTTCATTCGTGTTTTCCTAATATCAATTTTTTACTGTTTTCCAAATGAAAGGGAAGAACAAAATAGTATTATTTTATTTTATATTCTAAATTACATTTGAAGAAAATTTAATATATAATAATTATATAAATAATCGTTGTACTGCAAATATAAATTACCAAACACAGGCTGTTAAAGATCTTCTGTATTTTGTATAAATATAATATAGTTTTACCGCCTATAGCAATCGGTATATGAATAAATAAATTTTTAAAAGGAAACGAAAGTAAATATTTTCTTAAAAACAAAAAATCAAAAAAAGAGGACACCAAAACGATAGTAGTCTTACGATGTATTCGTAGAAGAGCGCACTTAATTAATTATTAAAGATCTAAAAGAAAGAATGAAATAACAGATGAAAAAAATAACAATTTATCATATATTTAAATACCTGAATATCGATTCTTTATAGATTTAGATTCCGAAATTGGAGTTTTTTTTGCGTCTTTCCCACAGATAAAAAAATATAAGGAAAAGAAAAAGATTATTTTGCACCATATCCCGTAATAGTAAAAATAGTAAATCGCTATGTATGAGGTTCGTTCCCAACGATTGAACCGTAATTAGATACCAAGGAAGTTAGCGCACTTTCCTTTGATGAAGCCCCGCTTGCTCTGTCGAAGAGTATCCCTGCAACGATTTCTGAGCTGAATGAAAATAAGCGGAGTGATTGGGAGAAACGATGAAATTTTTCCACTCCCGATACGCGCTGTCTCTAGCCTGAATGGCCAGAGAACAAGCCCGATCGAACCATGGATTATAGGAGAGAAAGATTTAGTCGAAGAAGGATAGAACCTGTTCACTTTCCACTCCCATCAACGGATTACAGCTCCCACCTTAGTGGCAGAAGCCGAAGCGTCACCAGAGCCAAAGCAGTCATTCCAATTATAGTTAGCGTAGAAGCGACGCAAGGTTAGTTCAAATGTCAAACAAACATGATTGTTGCAGACACTTTACAACACATGCCCTATACATTTTTGAGGAGAAAGATGTGTGTGAAAATATGACCTCGTGGACCGCTTTAATACCCTACAACTTGTGGGTTGCTATCTGAATGACGCTTTTTTCTTAACTGAAATTCCAAATTTTTAAATACGAACAATTTGAAAATTGCTCTCGTGTGTAAAATTTATCATCTCGTGTCGATGAAGCATTTTGCATTTTTCAAATGTATATCATAGTGTTGAAATTTAATAATTTAGTTTTTCTTTGCAACTTGAAGTGTATAGTACAGTTTGTTTTAACTCGTGCTTTTATTTGTGTTTAATTTTAAAGAAGTTGTACAAAAAATAATAAAAAAAATAATAAAAAAATAATAATAATAATAATAATAATAATAATAATAATAATAATAATAATAATAATAATAATAATAATAATAATAATAATAATAGCATTTAAAATAAATTTTATTAATTTTTTTTTATTTTTAAACTGCTTAAGTGAAATCAAGTTAAATTTATATGCTTATATTTATATTATACGCATTTATAATTATTAAAATATTAAAAGTCGTTATAACCATCCCGATGACAACTGGAAGCTGAGCGGTGTTTCTCTACATTAAAAAGGATTAAGACTTTTGTGAGAAATCAATTGTGATTTTATTCGCAAAGTTATTGAAAAATTTGTAAAGTTTCATTCTAAAGAACGGCGAGCCGATTTTCTTTAAAATAAAAGAAACTGATGATGTCAATTATTTCACACTTATATAGAGGTAAGTAAGCATATATTAATAAATTTAAATTTTTTTTACGACGTTTTCGATTTTTACTGCCAGTCTTTCAGTAAGGTTATATAAATGCTAATTCATGAAGCTCTATAAATTTATCTTTAGAATGAATATTCTATATTTATATATATTATATATATATATAATATCTAATATATATAATATTATATATATATACTATAATATATATATTATATATATATATATAATATATATATATATATATATATATCTATATATATATATATATTATATATATTATATATACCTATAATATATATATATATTACGGGTTATATATATTATATATAGTATATGTGTTAATATATATTATATATATAGTATATTAACATATTATATATTACTAATTGTATTGCACTATAAGTTGTCTAAATATCACAAATACTATTGTATATATCGTATGTGTTAATGTTTATATATAAAGGTATATATATGTAGTTATGTCCTCACTTAGAGTTTAAATTGTCTGCCGTACATTTGCTTTACTTTTTTGATATGAAGTTAGGTTAGATAATAATTAACAATAACAAAAGGAAGATTTTCGATAATGCAACAAATTAAAGAAAAATACCTGAAAATGAATTAAGTTGATTATATATATATATATATTAATATATATAGATGTTAAATTGTTTTTGTAAGTATATATATTATATATATATATATATTATATCGTATTATATATATATACTGATATATAATACTATATAGGGTGGGATGGTTTCAACCATTTGGTTTAAACTCACATACAAAACAATGGTTTTAACCATAAAAAAAAACATGCGGATAAAATTTTAAAAAATATATTTATTATTGGTTTTCTTTAGCATGTTGATATGGTTTTCTCATTTTTCAATCAAAGAGTAACTGAAAGGCAATAATAAAAAATTTTCTGCTAATTTTATATTATTGTGAGAATATTATAATTAATATATATATTATATATATTATATATATATATATATATTATATATAGTTATATATATATATATTATCTATTTATATAAATATATTTGTAAAATTTTAACTATGTTAAACATGATTCTTGTTTTTCGAGCTCTTGGGATTTCATTTTCTACCCATCATGCCATTGATGTTACATTTCAAAAGTTTATAAATAAACTCATGTGTGGATGTGTGGCCACAGCATCAACCAAGCTAAGAAGGCAATGACTGTAAACTAAGTGATGGCTGTTTATATTTTTGGAAAAATTGAACATGGAGCTAGAACAGCTTATCCACCACTCAACAGACAAGATTTAGCAAAACTAAAAAGTAGGTATCATCAGGCCGTAACAGAAGCTCACTTATTTATATTGGGGTATATTTTTAACCCAAGATATCAGAACCACCAGTACTTCCAGAAAGATGAAGTATTGAAAAGCAATTGGAATTTAATGGGAAAATGAGATCCTGAATTGAATGCCATTTGGTATAAATTTAACAGCAAATTCTCTCCATTTCCTAAAGTTACCTTTTTGATTGAGGTGCTCTGTTGTCCAGCAGTGATCTCCTTCTTTCTGGGTACAGATCTCTCTAAAGAAATTAGGATAGAGGTGTATATTAAATAGTAAGCATATTGTCAAAAACTTCATCAAATGCTAATGTTGAAAGGATATTTTCAACTTTCGAACTTGTGCATAGCAACATTAGAAATAGGTTGGTGAAACAGCTCAAGCAGCTATGGGAAATTATTTTTTTTTTGTATAATTCTTATATTAATTATTTCAGTTTCGACTTTTAATGATCTCTCTCTCTCTCGCTCTCTTCT
>JABUQX010029818.1:5000-20354 GCA_015478945.1 Trachelipus rathkii
ATAAAAAAATTGGTCAGTAGAAAAAATTATCCTCTTTAGCAATTTTTGAGAAAAAAAAATCCCCTAGAATACAAAAATTTGTTTTCATCGTGATCATGAAAAATCATGCACCAAAACACAGATCTGGCCCAACCATTGTAAATCTCCATAAAATAAAAATGAGAGTAAATTGAGTAAAAAAAATGAAAAATAAGTAATAACAAAAAATTAAAAGAAACTTGCATTTATAATATAATATTAAATAATATAATATAATAATTATATAATAAAAAATATCCATTCTATATAATATATATATATATATATATATATATATATATATATATATATATATATATATATATATATATTATATATAATTTAAATTTTGATTTAAACAAAATAATCTTAATTATGATGGTTTTTCGTAATGGTTTTCAAATGAATATTATGGCCATTATAAATAATAATAATAATAAAAATATTATTATTATTATTATTATATATTATTATTATTATTATATATTATTATTATTATTATTATTATATTATTATTATTATTATTATTATTATTATTATTATATTATATTGGTTATTGGAGTTAGGATTTAAGAATCCCCTTAAAACGTTTCCCCAATTTAATGTGAAACAAAGCCACATAAAATATATGGTTTAATCCTTGTTCAACTCCCTCCCCCACACTGCATCCCCGACCCACAATACACTCCAAACTTAGCCTTATATTGAATTGTTTATTATTATTATTATTATTATTATTATTATTATTATTATTATTATTATTATTATTATTATTTATTAAATTATTTATATTATTTATTATATATCAATTTATCTGATGTATTATTATTATTCACTTAATTATTATTATTACAATATATCCTATATAATTAAGTATGGTTATTAGGAGTAATGAATACAATTTAAATATTTAAAAATTGTGAATAAGATATAAATTATAATAATAATAATAAATAATAATAATAATTTATAATAATACTAATGGCTGATAACAAGCAATTTTAAAATTATAGAGGAAATTTTGAAATTATCTTATTTACTAGGCGATATTTGCATATATCTTTTATATTTTTCAATTTTTTATTTATTATGTAATATACAAGAAGGTTCTTCTTGATTGAGACGTAATAATGAATAATAAAAATAATAATAATAATAATAATATATAATATATAAAGTAATAATAATAAATACAATAAATAATTAATATAAATTAACAATAATGATGCCAATATTGTTCATTCACACTACACACAATCCACCCCCATAATAATAATAATGATAATTAATGTTGAAAAATTAAATATTTATAACTAAATATAATAATAAAATAATAGTATAAGAATAATAATAAATAGTGAGGGTCCATGGCTGGTTAATTAGCTATATAAATAGTTTAACAATTAAAAAATAATTATACCTACTACCTAGACTGGGACGTATTACTGACCTACTTATTAACTGGAGCCTACTAATAAGGATAACCCATAACATATATTATATATATATAATTATATATATATAAGTATAATAGTATATGATAATAATATATAATTATAATATTATATATATACAGTTCTGATATTATATCGTATAGTATATACGTATATATCTTATATATATGATATATAATATATATATAATAGTCTATCTTATAATATTATATATTATATATATATATATATATTGATAATTAATAGTTGCGACGTTTTAACTACGGATTTTTTACACCTGGGTGATCGATTTTTGGGGGAAAAGAATGCCTGGTTCCTTTCATATATATAGTATAATATTTTATTATATATAATATTTTATATATATATTATATATATATATATATATATATATATATATATATATATATATACTATATTATATATATATATATATAATATAGTACTTGTAGATAAAATTATATATATTATATTATACGTTTATACTATATACTTATATTATATATATTAGTATATATAGTATATATATAATATAAGGTAGTAAATAAATATGATATAATATTATAGTTATATAGTTATATAATATTATTATAACTGGAATTTTATTAGTTGTTATCTGTCTCTTTTGGTTTATTAGATATATTGATTATCATAATATAATAGTATATGTTCACACTCACGTATATATTATACTATATTTATAATCATATATATATAATATAATCAGAGCTATATAATATACTTGATATATGTCATATATATATATATATAATAATATTAGAACTTTGAAAAAATATGATCCGAATCAGCTTCGTCAAACTATAATTATTATCCTATTGTTAATACGAAGAATTGTAAGTATTTCATTCAAACAGACACGAAACGGATTTTTCGGTTTTTTTTATTTTTTTTTTTTGGTTTTTTTGCCCGGGGGTCCATAAACGTCGTGCAATTATCATTTACCGGTTTATCACTTTGCAATTGCTCGGTGAATTCCTATTAGGGCAAGTGGCGTGAAGACCCTTATGCCTTGATTCTTTTTGTGCGGGTCTCTTGCAGGTTATCTTCTGTGCCTGAAGCCTGGTTTTGTGATGTGCTTCGCAAGGAGGGGGTTTTTCGAGTTGTACAAAATTTCTTCTTTAAGATGTGGGGAATATTACGAGTGACGTGGCCTGGTGGTTGCTGGAATACGTAAATAGGGTTGCGAAAAAGGATTTGTTTAGCAGCTTCTGGAATTTTTTGCGTTGGGGACAATTGCATTACCTTTTTATTGATGTTACGATTAAGGGCCATTCCATTGCAACGTAATGGCAACCGGTTAAAATTTAAAGCCACCTTTTCCATAATAAATTGAAACCCTTTTGTTGCAATTCAAGATTGAGTAGGTTGGTCGAGATCTGTAGCATACATTTCTAGAACTCTCAGATCCCGTTACTCCTCACTGGACATTGGAAGGGATTTTGATGAAGGAAATAGTACGTGAAATTCCTTAAATATATGTTTCCTAAAACCATCTATATTTTCGCACTATTTGCAAATATAAAATTGAGGTTCATGAACGGCATAAAATAATGTTGATGGGCGATTAGTCAATCTCTAGCTCAAGAATTGGATGGATTTGATCGACATTTTTTGGCTTTTTCGCTTTTTGTTAATTCTTTTTGAATTATTCACTTAGGCAACTCCAAGTGTTTTTGTTCGGCAATTAGAGTTTTTTAAGCTTTTTCTGAAAAGGTCTTGCGAGTTGTGGAATGTTAAACATCAATTTGCGGCAGTCCCTTGTAGTTCTCTATGTGCAGCAGTAGCCATACTTCCTAGGTTAGTTTTTTTTATTTAAGAATTTTGAAGGATAGGTGCTTATTTTTTGTAAGGTTTGACGTTGTAAGAGAGTCGGCGTACTTTAAACGACAGTTACGGAAAATCAAAAACTGTGGGTGAATGTAATATAGCACTTTTAGCAGTGCTGCATTTCTTCGGAAGCATCTTGTTGCCTTTTTCTCGTTTCCAAATTACATCTTTAAAAGAGGCCTAATAAGGCATTAAAAGTTCAAGAAATCCCTCAACACAATCGGAAATCTTCAAAATTCGGCGTTGTTGGTACAGGTTTTTTCCACAAAAAGTTTACTTTCATGAGAATCTCTGAATTTTTTTTTTCGATTTCTTTACACTAAAATTTGTCTTTTTTTTTTTGGTGACAAAGCAACCATGTGTTTTTTACAAATTGAAACTCGCAATGGAACATCGAATTTTTCTTGACTCAATGACTTTGGGCACCCTAAAATTCAGTGAATGAGCAGCGCAACAAGTGTAAACTGCAAGTGGATGACATCCTAAAAATGCGTGGTGCTGTCTCCTGACGGGCCCCGAAAAACTCGCGGGGCTGCCCCTTTTAAGCCTGCCCGACAAAAAGAAATAGCCGGATATGCACTCTACAAGCTCACGACAACAAACCACCCAGCCGCTGTGCTTTGTTAAATCACAAAAATGTTTGGAGACAAAAAAATTTGAAAAAAACATAAACTTTTTTTCACAAAACGTTTTAGCTGAATATACATTTTATATTTTTCTTTATGCAAAAAATAAAAATTTAGTGTATAACTTTTGGCTCAAGCGGTGGACCAGGGAAGATAAAATCCGAAGTTTTTCAAACATTTATAAACCGAATGAGCTTCCAAAAAACTATTTAGGGTCTTGTTACGAGTTGTCACTGACTTTTGCCTCAAACCAAAAATAGTGGCTATTGGCAGGCTTCTATTATGGAGATTTTGATGACCCCTATACCAGCACGCCACATTCTTGGGAATTGATTTTGAAAAATTGAAACAAATTGAATATTTTTTAAAACCTTCTCGCTCCTCTAAAAAAAACAAGTTCTGCAGATTGACATCATCCTTTTGCTCATAACGTTTAAGTATTGGCCCGAGTTTCTTTCATGTTTTTTTCTTTGGGGGTTTCTCTAAAACTTAGATTGATTTTCACTCCAAATCTCCGGTTGGGCTACGAAAGAGCCAATTCTGCCGGGACATGACAGTATACGTGGTTTCATTATTGGAACGCTAAAAGTCCGGTTTTTTGTTTTACATATCTTGTTTACTTGCGGGCCTTTTTTATGTCTGTGCAACTTTATTTTTGTTTATTGGGACACTTTGACACGTTCCCGGATTTCCGACTTTTTGCTGCGAAGAATGACTCTCAAGCATCGCAAAACCTACAATTTCCATAGCGGTCAATTTTTTTGTATCGTCCATTACGCAGTCACTTCCCAACACCCACCAACAGTAAGGACAAAGCTTGAATGGTCTAACTGGTGTTTTAAAAAAAAATGTTATAATTTGGAGACTCTCCTCACCAGATGTTGACTCTCAACCATTCCAAACGTAGGTGGGAAGGCTTTGGATGTGGTGGTCGAGGAACCAGTTTTCTATTATATTGTAAGGTAGGTTTTGTATGTTATGCGGTGTCTTTTCTAGAGGGCGTTTTTGCTGGCCGTAGGGGTTTGGTAGTGTCTGAATGGGTGGCTATGGGCCCGGGTGTTTTCCAAAAAAATGAAGAGTTGAAGACTTTCTCTCAGAGTCACCTTCCCAACTCGAAAGTTAGGACAGCTGATGGTGCAATCTTATGTTTCAAAATGTTAAGAGTCTGGATGGTCAATCTCCTGAGTCCACCTCCAACTCCAAAGTAAGGAGGCTGATGGTCAAGACCTTGTTTTCAAAATGTACAGAGTTGAGTCGTCATCTGTAAGAGTCGCCTCCAACTCCAAAGTAGGAGGTTGATGGTCAACCCGGTGTTTCTAAATGTAAGAGTTGAGACTTCTTTACCCAGAGTCACCATCCAACTCCAAAGTAGGCATGGCTGCTGGATTCAGCCGCTGTGGTTTTTTCAAAATGTAACAGAGTGTGAAAGTCATCTTGTAGGAGTTCGCCGCTACGATTTTCACACAGGTAAATTAGGGTTGATGGTAATCCAGTGGTTTCAACAAATGTAAGGAGTTGGGAGTCATCTCCTGTCAGAGTCGCTCTCCAACTCCAAATAGGAGGCTGATGGTCAGCCTGTTTTTCAAATTTAAGAAGATTGGAGTTCAATCTCTTGTGCAGAGTCGACCTTACACTCCTAAAGGTAGGAAGCTGGATGGTCATCCGGTTTGTTCAAAAATGTAAAGAGTTGGGGAGACTTCTCCTCCCAGAGATCACTCAATCTCAAGTAGAAGCTGTGGTGCAAGCCAGGTGTTTCAAAATTGTAAAGAAATTTGAGACTTCCTCCAAAGTCGACCTCCAACTCCTAAAGTAATAGGCCTGATTTGTATTCCTTTGGTTTTTCAAAAAGCTGTAAGAGTGAGTCATCTCTGTGTCAGGGTCGCCTCCAACTTCAAGTAGAAGGGTGGAATGAAGCCCTGTGTTTAAAACATGGTAAAGGAAGGTTGGAGGGACCTCCCTCCCAGGTTTTTCCCAGCTAAAAAATGTAAATTGAATGTCCTGTTCACAGTTAAGAGTTGAGGACTTTTTGTCCAGAAGGACCTCCAATCCAACTTAGAAGGTTGAGGGTATTGTTTAAAAGTTACAGGAGTGGAAATATCTTCCGTCAGAGCCCGTCTCCCAGTAAAAAAGTTAAGGGGGGGCTGGGAGGGGGTCAAAAACCCGGTTGTTTTAAAATGTTAGAGTTGGAGAATTTTCTCTCCCCGAAGCACCCTCCAACTCCAAACAAGTTAGGAAGCTGAAAAAACTCGGTGTTTCAAAAAACATTTGTAGGAGTTTAAATATCAACTTGTAAGTCACCTTCCAAACCAACAGGTCGGAGCTGAAGGGTCAGCCTGTTTTCAAATGTAAGAGTTTTGAGATTCTCCTCAATGGGGGGTAAAACTCCAAAACCCAAAGTAAGGAGGGCTGATGGTGCCCAGCCCTGTGGGTTTCAAAATTTAAGAGTTTTGGAAAGGGTCATTCGGGTCAGAGTTCGCCTTCTTTTAACTCCAAAATAAGTAACGGGTGGCTGTTGTAGTGTCAATGTCTTACGGCGTCCTGGTTGTTATCAGAAAGTAAGAGTTGGATGACTGGGAGCTATATTCAGCCCGTTTTTTCCTTTTAATGGAAGAATTGTACTCTATTTGCTGATTCCTCTTCTAAGATCATTTTTTTGTATCTATAGGTAACTATTATCGAGGAAATTCCTTTATTTTTTTTTTAATGATTTCCCTGTGATGAGTCAGCAGAGCATTAGAGCTGAATGATAATTGGTCCTTCCTGGAAGCATTAACTTTTTGTAGTTTTTAATTTTAATTCTTGTTGAATATTTAAAATTAAGGAATATTTTTTTTAATCAATCCAAGATAATTCGAAATTACCGCAGTTTTAGGAACCATCTCATCTCTGTGTCTGAAGATGGGCCTCGAGTTCCGTAGCCGAAATATTTCAGGAAACAATAAAACTTTGAAGATGGACTAAAGAAAAAATCTTGGAGGGGAATTGTCTTTTTTTTCCTTAATGCTTGGGAACGGGGACAAGGAATCTCAAGGGATGCGACTTCTGACGAAGCAGAAAATTTTCAGAGAACATAATACATCATTATGCATTGTTGGAACTATAATGACAAATACTCTCGTAGGACGAGAATTTGTTTTCTCTTTCCTACACCCCCAAATTTGCGGAAGGGACCAAGGGGGATCCCATAGGATGCGACTACTGAGAGGAGAAAGTATTGCAACTCTTATATCTTTGAAACCCAACGAGAAGGCTTCCTACCTTTAGGGTTGGTTTTGTTTGGAGTTCAGTTTTTATTAAAAAACTGAGAAGTGAACAATTGTTTTTTTTTTTTCCTAATCGGACGAAGTGTTTTTCAGCATGGGAGAAATTTTCCCCCTTTTCACTCTTTATGAAGAATCACCTTTGACGGAATCAACAGATGAAGCAGCCTTTAATTTGTTCATCTAAAATATTTTTGGGCTTGAATAGTTTTTAATGGGTAGAGAAATTATTCCGCCATAATAATTACACCCACAAACTAATACTCCACCACCACCCTCACAATACCACCACAAATAACTCACCCACTCCACCACTCACAACTCACATCACCACAAATCCACAACCCATTCCACCCTCACACCACCTCACATACACCACCACCAACTAAACCCCCACACCCACCCACAAACACACACACCCCACCAACACATACACACATATAATAATCACACTACAACACTCACCAACTTAATAACAACCTCTATCCCCACCTATAACATAACACTACACCACTCCCAATCACAACACTGCACAACACATAATCAAACTACACCCACACACACCATCCACCACCAATCAACAAAATAATAATCATACTAGCCTTTTCTTATTAAGTTGTAAAGAAACAAACTTTATCTAATCAAAGGCTTTCTTTCACTTCAGTCCTTTTAGGAATGATTCTTCCCCCCCCCCGCCTTCCATCTCATACCACAGGTTAGGGTTGGTCATTGGTATTAAATAAATCTGGAAACCGCCTAAGGGTTGATAACTTGAAACCTTTTTCCAGATCCTTGGAAGGAAAATCTTGTGCCGAGGGTTTGGCCACTGCTTTGCGATCCCATATCTGATCAACGAATTGGTTTTAATATTACTATTTTTAGGCTTGTCTTACTTGAATGAAACTTATTATTTTTTTTTGTCCGAATTTTCGAACATTGGCCTGGTGGTTCTCCCGTATCTTGTTGGTTTTTTCAGTTTGCCTGGCCACATTTCGTTTTTCCTTTGCGTGGCGTCGCCCCCGACCCCATTCTTCTTTCTCTTTAACTTATCTTATTATCTCATTATTATTATCGTATATATATATCGTTACTTATATATATATATCTATAATAATTATAATAATATTTATGATCATATATAGTATATATAGTATATATATTATATATAATATAATACAATACAAAAATTTAAAAATGAAAATAAAAATTTAATATTTAAAATATAACTCAATCATGACCGTAGGAACGATAAACAAAAAAACAAAAAGTTTTTGACACTTAGACTCCTCAAAATTTAAATTAAAAAAAAAAAAATAAAATGCCAATTTTTGGGCTAATTTCCGAAAATTCCGAGAAAAACAAAAAAATTCATCTTCTTAACCTCCTCTTTGGGTAATAAATTAAAACAATTATTCTTAATAATGATTTAGTAATCTGGTGGCTGGGTGCAATAGTCAGGCATAAGACCCTGGCACTAAGATTTCTCGAAAGATTTGGAAGAAGAGTTTTCGAAGTTTTTCAACCCTTAGGTAGGTTCGGTTGTCGTTCTGAGATTTTTATTTTTATCTACCAATGACACTAACCCTGTGTATGATGGGGGGGGTGGGTGGGGAAGTGGAAGTCAATGGTTTCTAGAATAGGGGACTGAAGGTGCAAAGAATAGTCTTTATTTTAGGGTAGAGGTTGTGTTTCTTATTACATCTAATATAGGAAACAGGTCTAATATTATTTATTATTATTATTTTATTATTATTATTATTATATGTATAGTTTTTATGTATGTAATTATTATTATTATTGAATTATTGATTGATTTATTATGTATGGTATTATTTATGTTATTTATTAATTGATTATTATGTATTATTTATCTATTTTTATGGCTAAATGAAATTCTCCGTCTTGAATCAACTACCAAGGCATAAAATATTTTAGATAGTACGCAAATAAGTGTCTGCTTTCGGATTGTTTTTATTCGCTTGATAAATGAGTGTGTAGTTTTCTGTCATAAAAGTGATTGGATTAATGTATAATATGTGTTCTCGCTGTCCAATTTCTGTACGTGATCTGTGGTAAACATGCCGTCGTGATATGAGTGAAAAGTAACAATAAACATTTTCCATCTGTTGCTCAGGAGTAGTAGTAGGTGGTATGACTTAATCGTCTCCAAACAAACTTCAGAAGCGTTGTCTAAGTAGTAAAGGAGCTCTTCGTCGTTTGTTCCAAGTATAGAGAGTGTGGTGCATTGTGAACTTCTCCTCTGCAGAGTCGCTCATCCTTTGGGATGTTTCCTTGTCCCTGTCCGAAGGGTGTAGATGATAGATAATGAATCAGATTTCTCTGTGTGTGGCTCCTTCTAAGAGTTGTTTTTTCGTGTCTTTGTTTATGTGCCATTTCAGTCGAAAGAGTGTTGTTTATGGTTTTCTGTTTGAAAAATTTCTCTTGGCTCAGAGTCGCACCTTGGAGTTCCTTGTGCGCCATTTGTTTTGTCCAAGATAGAGATGAATAATAAAAACAATCTCCGCTCGTCCAAGATTTTTGTCTTCTAGTTCCGTCATCTTTGCAAAGGGTTTGTTAATGTTGCTTTGAAATAGTTCGCTGTCTAATGCTTTAACCTCGTAAGCCGATTCTTCAGACAACTGAAATGAGATTTGGGTGTTGTTCCTAAGAACTGGTAAAGATTTGTTGTTTTAAATGTTAGTTTATAAGATGGAATTAGACATTATAAAAAAAATATTTTTTCGCTTTGATGTTTAATATTTAAACATTAATGTAAGATAAATATTTGTGAAAAAGTGTAAGGTTTCGCAGCAAAATATATTTTTTCATCACTGCTGAAGGATGGAACTTATGAGTTGTCGAAGGAAATATTAAAAATAATATAAGATTTCGAATAATAGATTAATTAAAGATGATCTTGAGGGGGTAATGTCGTTTTGTCCTTGTTGTCTTTTTTCCATTGAATAGAGGGTAAGAATTCCTAAGGAAGTCTTGCAAACTCTTACGCTGTTTGAAATCACGGAGTTGCCATTCAGCCTCCTCCTCTATCTGTTGAGTGTAAGACGGCGAGTTCTCTTGACCTGCGTGATTGACTCCAATCTTCGTTTAAACGTTTATGAAACACGGCGACCATCAGCCTCACTAGCTTTGGTAGGTTTGGAGTGGTTTACTCTGAAAATAGGATGAAATCGGTCCGAAGCTCTTTACATTTTTGAAATCAGGGGTGATATCCTTGCGCTCCTACCTGTAGTGAGGTGTGACTCTTAATCAGTTGATTTAACTCTTAACATTTTTTGAGAACTCTAGCGGAGTTGAGTCAGAGCTTCTACTTTGGAGTTGGTGAGGTGACCGTCGTGTAGAGGAGAGAGTCTCGCCAACTCTGTATCATGTGAAGAAACTCACGGGTTTGACTCAAGTGGCCTCCTACTTTGGACTGTGGATGTACGACTCTTGACAGAGAATAATTTCAACCTGCTTACATTTGTGAAGGATATACTAAAGGCTGTGACCCCGTCAGTCTTCTACGGTGGTAGTTGGATAGGTGTGAGCTCGGGACAATGAGGCTCTCAATCTTTTACATTTTTGAAACAGGTCTGAGCGCATGTCAGCGCTTCCTATTTTGGATGCTGTGAGGTGCTGGGAGGAGGTCTCCAACTCTACAGTTTGAAAACGACAGGGCGTGGCATCAGCCTTGCCTGACTTGTTGTGGAAAGTTGAGGTCGACCCTGATCCTGAGATGATTCCCAACTCTTATCATTTTGAAACACAGGTAATTGACAAGTCAGTCTATTAACTGGTTGTGAGTTTGGAGGTCAACTTTGGGTAGATTCTCAAATTCTTGATCATTTCTGAATACATCCGTGGTTTGGTGCCATCAACGTCTTCCTTACTTGGAGTTGAAGGTGACTTTCTGGAGGAGAAGTCTCCAACTTTCTTGAAAGCCAATTCATATCTTAGTTATTGACCATCAGCTTCCTACTTTGGAGTTGGAGGCGACTCTGACAAGAGTTGAGGTCCAAACTGCTGTAAATTTTGAAGAAGACAGGGGGTGAGCCATCTAGCTGCTTCGCTATGTTGGGAGTTTTGTGAACGACTCTGAAGCGAGGAGAGATCAACTCTTCGACATTTGATCACAGTGGTTGACCATCAAGCCTTAACAGCGTTGTGAAATTAGAGGGCCGGACTGCCTACGATGACTTCAACTTCTTAGCAGTTTTGAAAGCGACAGGGTCGTTGACCCAGTGCGACGTCTCCTAACTGGTGGAGTTGGAGGTGTTGACTTCTTTAAGAGTAAGTCTCAGAACGTCTTATCTGATTGACACGCGGGTTGACATTCAACCTCCTACTTTGGAGTTGGATGGCGATCGTTACACAGATGACCGTACTTCCACTCTTTACATTTTGCAATACAATTTGACAATCAAGCTTGCTACTTTGCGAGTTTTGGATGGGTGTACTCAGTGGTAGGGAGTGACTCCAACGTTCTTAATTTTGTAAACATTAAGATTGGGACATTCAGCGTTTCTAGCCTTTGCGAGTTGGAGGTTGACTCTGATGAGGAATGGTCTTTCTAACTGTCTGATCATTTTGAAACACGGGCTGAGCTATCACCTTCCTGACTTGTGGAAGTTTGGAGGGAGAATGCAATTTGTCCATTTTGAACGTACTGGCTCTTTGACATCAGCCTACCTATCGTGATTTTGGTAGTTAAGGTCTATTCTGGAGGAGAAGGTTCCCACTGCTACATTGTTTAAACACCAGGTGTGATCATGCCCTTCTCTTTTGGAGTTTGGAGTGGTGATGTGTGAAGGAACCAGATCAAATTACCGGTAGGGAATGTGTTTGCTGAGTCTGAAGTAGTTGTGTGAGAGTCTAAGTGTCGGAAAAGGCGTGAACCGTCTAATGTTTCCAAATACAAAATAATTAAGAAGATAGGCAGTAAGCGTAAGTATTTGAGAACAGAAACGGACTCGTTCGCAATGATTGAATAAGTAGTTACTGGGTATGGTCGGCCAGATTGGCTTGCTTCGTAGCCTAACGGTGAGAATTGGTAAATATCATTGTAGAAGAAGAACAGAAAATGAAGGAATATCTTGCTGGCGATGACGTAGCGGTTTAGTATAGGGCATTAAACGATGAGGTGGTCAAATCTTGGGCAGACTTGTTTAGAGGGGAGAAGGTGTTTAGTAGGAATGATCAGATTCTAAGATCTAAAGTAATTCAATTCACTAGAGTATTCTATCGAATTCCTATAATAGAAGCCTGTTGCATGCTATTTTGTTTGAGGCAAGTTGTTTGACACTTCGTTTTAACAAGGCTAATATGTTTTTGAAGCGTTTCGTCGGTAGACTGATAAAACTTTCGGATGATCTCCGAGGCTGGTTGAGGTCAAGTTTCTATTTGTGTGGTGGCCTTCAGGGATATGTTTAATACGGTGTAGGACCTATAAGATATTGTGGAAGTGTGTTCTAATTGTGATTGTTTTCCTACATTGATTTAACTATGGTCACAAGGGGCTGGCTGGTTCTTTTAGAAGCAGTTATGGATTGGTTTTGGCCTGGTCTTACCCGTCAGTCTGCTGCTGGGGGTCCATAGGGTTATGAATTGGGGGTCAGGCAGCCGATGTTGCGTGGTGCCTTAAGTTGGAGTGACAAGCACCGTTTTAGATTCATCCACTGCTAGTCTTTACACGGTTTGGTTGCGCTGCTCATGTCACTGATTTATGTTGTGTTCCAGTCTTATGAAGTCATAAGAAATTTCGATTTGGTTTGCCTATTTGGAGTTATATTGTATAAAGACACATGGTTTTCTGTTTAGTTCACGCAAAATAAGAAAAGGACTATTTAGTGTATAATGTAAATCGAAAAGGAATGTCAGATGTTCAATGTGTAAATTAGATTACTTTGGTGAGTGAAAGGTACTGGTCGTGTTTATGTCTATAGCACGCTGCTCGGTATATTATAATGGTCTCAGTTTCGTGGAGGTGTCTTTCTGTTGAATCTTTTTAATGTCATGTGTGATGTTATGTGTTCGTCTGTTCTTTGAATTGGTTATTTATTTGGTAATTACGTGTGTGAGATGGGCTACATGATGTGTGCTTTCGGATGGAGTGCAGTCACTGCTAGAGAATGAAGTGTGTCTATAGTATGTAAGTGCCAATTTGTTTGGATGGTTTCCTTACTTTTGGTCTTTACCGTTGGTTGTTGTTCGGTGTAGTTGTGTGGTTTTGATCGCATTTGATATTAAGTTGGCTGAGCTGTACACAAATAAGACATATCTTAATTCTTTAAATTGGCTACTTGCTGCAACATAGAGAACTACAAGGCTGCGGCCATGATGGCTAAACCAATCATTTCGAAGACCTTTCAGGAACGCTAAAACCTCTATGCGAAAAACTTGGAGTATTGCTATGAATATTTTCAAGAAAACAATGCGAGCAAAAATGTCGTTCCAAATCCATCCATTCTTAGGTGAAGATTATATCGCATCAACTATTTTATTTTCCGTTCAATGAACTATTTTAATATCCAAATTACAAAGAATGTTTAGGGAACTATTATTTAAGAATTTCAGTATATTCCTTCATCAAAATCCCTTCCAATGTCCAGTGAGGAGGTAAGGGATTTGAGAGTTCTAGAAATGTATGCTACAGATCTCGACCAACCTACTTCAAACGTAAATGACAGAGTTCAAATTATATAAGGAAGTGCTAAAATACCAAATTTGCCTATAAGACTGAATGGATGCCCTATGACATTCAATAAGGTCATATTCCCCACCAAATTCAAGCTGCTACAAATCCTCGCAACTGTACCTGTATTCCAGCAACACCCAAGTAACTTTAATTCTCCCCCTTAAAACTAAGAATTTGAGGAATACAACATCATAAACCAGGCTGAATTGAAAATGGTCTTGGCAACTGCTATATGATTCATTTTGCGACGATAATTCATAGTGGAACGGGTCAATCTGACATAATTGACGAAGTTGGGCGCAAACAAAAAAAAACAAAAAACGAAAACGTGTCTGCCAAAAAAAACATGTAATGGACAATCTGTAATAGTTTTGTCGACTTTTATTAGTCTATAGGTACAAATAATGTTTCTAAATATATCTATATATATATCATATATATACTATATATATATATATTATATATATTATATCATATATATATATATAATATATTATTATATATATATATATAATATTAATATAATATATATATATACTATATATATATATATATACGGTAATAATATTATATTATATCTATAATTATATATTAATATCATATATATATATATATATTATACTATATATATATATATTACTATATATATATATATCTTATATATATATATATATATATAATATGTAATATATATATATATATATATATATATATATATGATATAGTATATTCATATAATATATATATTATAATACTAATATATATTATATATACTATATATATATATATATATATTATATTATTATATATATAAAGAACAGCATTCTCCAGGATCCCCCCACAAAATCGTAGTTACGTCACTCTTATATATACTATATATTATATATATATATTATATATATATTATATATTATATATATTTATATATATATTATTAATCATATATATATCTATATATAATAATATATATATCTTATATTTATATATTATATAATTATCGATATATATTTATATATATATATATATTATATATATATATATAATATATATTATATGTATTAATCTTATTATGTAGGCAGTAGTAGTAGTAGTGTAAGTAGTAGTAGTATAATTTTATTTTTTTAATTGTTAATACTCTTTATATATATGCTAATTAATTTAATTATTATTATTATTAATTAGTTGAATTATTATTATTTATTATATAATATACTTTTCTTCAAATTATTATCATTATTATCTATTATAAATTTATTTACTAATAATACTAAATATATTTACACTACTATCAAACAACCTTCTTAATTAATTTTATTATTATTTATTTTTCTTACTTAATATTTATCTCAAATTCAAGAGAGAACCTTCTTTGTAATATTACCTAAAATAAATAAATGGACATAAAAAATTATAAAGTTAAGAGCCTTTAATTAGTTATTCCATCTTCTATATTC
>JABUQX010029819.1:0-15000 GCA_015478945.1 Trachelipus rathkii
GAAGAGAGATTCGAATGAATTGAGAGAATCTCAACATATCATATCATCAAATATATATATAGCTATATATATACTTATACTTATATTATATTTTTGTATACTAAAATATTATATATATATTATATATAAGTATATATATATATATATTAGAGGGGGTATAGATGACTATATAACTCTAGTGTAACGAGGTATAATATATAAGTAATATTATATATTATATAATATAATACTATAGATAATATATATATATATATATATAATATATATTATAATTATATATTATATAATAATATATATTATATCATATATATATATATATATATATATATATATAATTTGATATTATTACACGGTATATATATTATATATTATATTATATATATATATATATATATATATATTATATATATATATATTAATATATATATATTATATATATATATATATATAATATATAAATATATATACATATATATTGATATTATATATATATATATATATATAATATATTAAGTATTTAGTAATTACTCCTGACCATACGAGGCGGGATATCTAGTAACTGTCATATTATATTGTCAACACTTAGATATATATACATATATAATCTACTTATCTATAACACTAATATATGCTATATATATATATATATATGTATTATGTAGAATATATTATTAAATATTAAATAGGTAATATAATAGGACTTCAGTAACGTTCCAATAGTATATAGTATTGTATGGCTTTATTAAAATATTTTTATGAGAATTCTTATATAAATAGAAGAAAAATCAAATTGTTTTTTGATTAAGAAGTTGGATAGGCTGCATTTATTTCAGAGTGAAAGACTAAGTAGGCAGAATATTTCGACCTATAACTTTGGTACCTTCTCAGCTGAGAAGAAACGAAGTAAGTTTCATGCTATACACATAAGAACAAATAAAAGAATTATCACATTGGTTATGCGTTATGGGGTCAGAGAGCTGAAGATGGGCTATGAACAAGTGAAGAATGTTGTTACTGATGGGATCTATTTGTGAATCATTCCTTTGTATATTATAATTACTGGAATTGTTATAGCAAAAGGATTCGGATAATCTTCTAGAGGTGAAGGATTTCAATGTTAATAATGGGCTTCATGTGGTCTATGTTAATAGTATGGTTGTGGGTAGATCTATGGAAGGTGAGGGGCCGAGGGCAGAGTTGGGATTGTCTTGAGTAAGGTTAATATGTTGTGGTTTGGTAGTTTCCGCGCGTGTGAAGTCATTGGTTGTTTCTCTCAAACCGTACTATTACTGTGTGACACGGTGGCACAAGAGTCTTATTGTTTGGTAATACGACATTGGAGAAGGAAGAAAGTAATGGCGTACGTAAAAATATTGGATTTAAAAAGTTTTAGTTTATTGAAAAGAAGGACTTGAAGGATGGAGCGTATGAGGGATACAGTTTGTCATGGTAGAATTTCTGCAGAATTATGTGGAGACGGAGACGAGGTAAATGGCAGTGAGGTTACGAGTGTAGTGTCGTATCGGTAGTGTCTACGAATGCAAAGCCGGGGAGCGCAAGGATGGAAGGTATATAAAAGGTTATTCCTCGCCGCGTTTACGAGAGGACATTCGGAAGTGATAATGGTGTTGAGGGATAGAAGTACCAGTTTTACCGGAAAAAGAAGTGCAATGAGATAGAGAGATTAAGAAGTTGCAATGAGTTGTGAAGGTAAAGCGCGGGAGGAACAGATCCTTAGACAGCTCTAAGGAAGATAATAAAGTGATAAGGTACCTAAAATTTTGTAGTGGTTAATCAGAATGGGAAGCAAAATGAAAATAGTACAGTTATTGCTGTAAGTATGAGTGGTATGGAATATTGCATGATTATTTTGTGTGTCGGACCGAAATTACAAAGAGTGTCTATCAAAAGGGTGGTAAACGGGTTGTTGTTAGTGATGCATGTTCATTTTTAATAAACTGTAATTAATTCAGGGTGACATGTTAATTAATAAGACTATATTGAGCGATATCATTAGGGTTAGTGTTTGAACAGGTAGAGCTTTGCGAAAAATATCATCCACATATCTGTACAAAAAAGAAGTTGTTAAGAAGAGGGTGGGTGAGAATGTGATAGAATTTCTAAAAAGTTCATGAGAGTTGGCAAGGATAGGAAAGGGGAGATCACCATACTAGACCATGGTTTTTTGTTTTGAAAGAAGGAGTTGTTAAACCTGAGAACAAGTAATTGTGTTCAATGGGTAAATAGAATACAGTATGTGTATTGGAAGTGAGAGGAAATGAGGTTGTGAGTGAAGAATGGAGTTGGTGTTCGTTTCATTTAATGAAAGACCGTACTATGAGAGTGATGGGTAAGTAGGAACAGGAACAGGAGAACAGTGAAGGAGTGAGACTACATTGAAGACTAAGAAGAAGTTACTAGCGAAGTAGTGGTGTTCACTGTTCTTGTAGTTTTAGAAAAAAGAATCTTTCGTTTTGTAAATATGGGAGAGCATTATATGCGTGTTCCTGATGAGGTTTAAATAACTTTGGCGAGCCATGTGATGGATCAAAATTACTGAGGTAGGTGTGAGAGTCAAGTGATTGGAAATGCATGCGTCTATATCGAGAGGTGATAGAAGTTTCTTGTGGTTCGTGTTGTTTTGGTATGCATAAGCCCATAATGATTCGAACAATACGGCCCAGCGGAGATTGCTTAGTTTCTAAAAACTTAAAGCAACATCAACACCGCGACTGGTATGCGCTTAATGTATTCCTGTAAGAGCTTTAGGTCTTTGCGTTCTCCCGCCTACCGCGGTCCAAAATGAATTTAGATATCTTTCCGATGCTCTCAACCTTGCCGTCGGCTAAACTACTCTTATGCTCCAACACCATTATGCGACGCAATGCTCGCGAACGTAAGGCGAAGAATAACTTTTGATACCGCCATTCAACCTGCTCCCGTAGAAGTAAACATCGCCACGAGGAGAACGCGTGAAACAGGCGTCGCAGGTACCGTGCGTATTTTACATTGCAGTCATTGGACAGAATAGTATGGGAGGGTCATACTTCCTACGCTGAGGTCCCTTTCTCTTCGCTTCTTTCTCATCAATTTTTGCAAGAATCTCCGATTCCTAAAACTATCTCTACCTCAATCTTCAGTGCTTCTTCTTTCAAAAAAATATTTAAACCAAATCTCCATAAAACACCTTTATTTCTCAATGTGTTTACAGAAAATACGCTTGTGCCACTGTAACAGCATATACATTGGAGCAACACATGACTTCACCCGCGTAACTACAACCAAATATAACCCTACAGCTCAAGAAAATTCAACTCGCCTCACCTTACATAGATCTACCCACAACAATACTATCAACATAGACTAATAGAATAAGTTGTTTGATTAACATTTAAAATTTTGCCATAGAAAATTTACCGAATACTATTGCATAAAATTAATATTAAATTAAATCTATGAGAGAAGAAATGATTTCACGTAAGTACCATTCATTACACATTCCTTTAACTCCTCGCCTTTTCTCAAAAAATTAAAACCAAAATTGAAGTTGTTAAGATTTATTTATGTAGTTTTTCATTAGTATTGTAATTTAGTTTATAGGCACTCAAAGAGGAGCGCAATTAGGTCGGAAATAATTCTGCTATTAATTCCTCAATAATTTAATTGATATGCTGTGTGATATTAAACTTACACCTCTTATCAACAGACAATTGATTTGCTATTTAAGTAAGAATTTCACTAATATTTTAATAAAGCATTACAATAATATATATATATATATATATATATATATAATATATAGTATATATATATGTATATATATATATATATATACTTATATTATAATATATATATATATTATATATTAATATAACTATATATATATTATATACGTATAATATACTATATTAATATATATACATATATTTTATGTAAATAGTTAATTAACGCCCACACGAAACGGGAGTCGGATTCAAAAAAAAATTCTTCACAGTAACTCTATGAAACATAAATAGATGTTTTAAGGACGAAATGATTTTTTTGTTTTTGACCTGACCTATACCTAACCTAACTTACCTAAAACTAATTTTCGCACCTAGAACAAGTAAAGAAAAAAAGAAAATTCCATTTCGCTCCTAGAACATCTATTTATGTAATATAGATGCTACCATGTGAAAAATTTATATATATGGAGAGAGTAGATCTCCCGTTCCGTGTGCGCGTTAAGTAACTTTGTCATTACATATATAAGAATATAAATCAGAGATTATATATATATATAATTATATAATATACTATAATATATATATCTATCTATAAAATATATATATCAGTTAAGAATATAGTAATATTTATATACATATAATAATATAATTATTACGATATAATAGTGACTATAGGACCTTTTTTATTATATCTCATCTACTCTCTATAGAGTAGATGAGGTATATGATCTTTTTTTTTATACTTATTGTCTAGTATATCTATGACCTAGACATCAATTAAAGTGGTGTACTGGACATGATCAAAAAATATAAAGGACCGTTTTCCGTTTACTGAACTGCCTCAAGTATTTAATATTTGTTTTTGGTTTTTATTTGAATATATGCCTAGTATAGATACTAACAACGAATTTTAAGTGGTGAACGGACAGCTTCAAAAGTATCGAAATTAAATAAACTTTTTACGTATAATAACATTTATTATTGGTGGTGTGTTTTTTCAAGAGACTAAAGAGATACGAAGTGTAAACGCAAAGATAGCAGAGAGTCGGGGAGTTCTCCTGACCTCACGGCGAACTGAGTTAGGGTAGGACTATTGTGCCCCCCTACGGCGGAGGGAGTCTAGACGAAACAATACATCTCACTTATAGTGTTATTGTATTATCACGGGGAGTTTCTATCGCTCACCCTACTGGTATGTAAAACGTCGCCAACGTCGTGCGTCGAGCCCCAGATTCGGCTACGATATAGCGCCCTAATATTATATAGGTTTCTTTTTACCTTTATGTAATAAACTTTACACACGTTCATGATTACAAGATATTTAATATTTTTTTTCTCGTAAGCTGTTCGTACTTTTCGCGATATTTCATTTTTGAAAATAAATATTTAACATAAATGGTTAATTAAAAAAAATCGTTTATAAAAAATTATCGAAGTTTTGAATCATGTCCGTTACACCGACGTGAAAATTCATTGTTATTATTGTCATACTAGTAGTAATATAGTTTCATTGAGAGAAAAAAAATATAATAGTTACCTATTAAAAGTGGTTCAGAACTGACAGTGTCGTTAAAACACAAAGTAGGTGCCTTTATATTATCTTATAGTACTAGAATTAGTACTATATATATATATATTATTAATATAATTAATACGGTAATATATATGATATATATATATATCATATATATAGATATAATACTATATATATATATATAGTATATATAGTATATACAGTATATATATATCTATAGTATATATATATATATTTATCTAAAATTACAACTTTACAATAAAAGAAGGAACATCATATGAAAATTAGATGGCTTCACTAAATTGATGAAATTGAATTTATTTTAAAATATATTTTAATAACAAACTAAGTTATAAAAATTTTAACCTAAATATTTTTAAGAGAAAAAGGAAAGGTGTTGTTCCCCTCTACCTATATATATATATATATAAGTATACTGAGTATAATTAAATATATATACTATTTATATATAGCTATATTATATAATTAACACTACATATTACTAGTATAATATTATATATATATAGTATATATAATATGATATATTATACTATAAATACTATAGAGTATCATTAGGCCAGCCTAAGTAAAGATCATCAATATACATGGGTAACAAAAAAAAAACAATAACAGCTACAAGGAAAATAAATAAATTTATAGTAAGTCAGGAGTCATAATTCTGAAATGATATTACAAAAAAAAAAAAAAAAATAACGCTTCTGAAAAAATTTAAAACTTATAAAATGATGATAAATCTGTTATGATAACGATTCATTTTTTTGAGAAGTCAGCAAGGAGCTCCATCCGCTACGAGTGAACGTTAAAGTTTCCAAATGTCGATTTTTTTTTAACTAAAGATATCACCAAGGGTAACGACACACGATGGACGAGAACTCGGTGCGTTTCTGGCCCATACCGCGGGGTGACGACGGGTGGGGCTAGCCGTCCGGTCGAACCCCTAAAAAAACGGAAATATAAAAGAAGAAATTAAACATTTTCCTCCAGAGCAGAATAAAAACTGTTTGCAACTCTTGCTCCCTGCACTACTTAGGAAGATGGAAAGTTTGAGGGAGGAGCGTACTTTGCCAGACCTAAGAGTTTATACTATTTAGGTATATGAATCACACTTTGAATAAACATCATTTTATTATTAATGTTTCATCAACTCCCTAAAATCAAAATCTTTTTCTATTGTTTCGCATACCTGTCAGATGATCTATCAAAAATATCCTTTGCTATTTCTACTTGGTCCTATATATAATAATTATGCAACTTATATATAGCCGTAATACCTGAGTATATATAACACCCCACCTCAGGAAATTATTTTCTGCCTACTATATATATATATATATATATATATATAGTATAAGATTTATAAGTTAAATTCATATATAATATATATATTATAATAGTTATAATATACTAATTATATATATATCTCACAGGCCGGAGCCTAAATTTTGGCCTGAATTTGTTCCGTCTCCCCGACCGATCCTGGTTTCACATTCTCTTCACACCACACTCCGTAATTTCTTTAATTTTGGACTTGCTTAGCATCACAATTTTTTCGCATTGGTAACCTATTCTTTAAGTTTTGAGCTCGCCTTTCTGAATGTAGATTCATTGTATTCAGTGTTGTTAAGTCTTTCTTGAATTGGCTCTGGTTAAAGAAAAATTAAAAATTTTATAGTTTAAATTTATCATTAGTGAAATATTTTTCCTTGTATATATAAAACATATAAATAATAGGTATATATATATATATATATAATATAATACTAGTGTGTTATATAGTATATATATAACCCCTATATATATATATATATTTTATTGATAAGTACTAATATTAATATTATTATATATATATATAATTATACTATATTCATATATAGGTTTATTATTTATCATTACATATTATATATATATATTATAGTATTATTTACTATAAAACCGCAAAGGTTTACTTTCTGCCTCAGTAAACCTTTTTTCGATCGAGTGACTTGAGTCGCCGTAAAGTCGGGTCACTCGACAGGACGTGAAGTCACTCGCTCAAGGTCAAACATTGAGTCGGTTTACTCATGGTTTATTTGTTTCTGTCTGGGTTTTTTTATTTTTATTATATTAATTAATTATGTATTTGAGTCGATTTACTCACGGCATATATATAATATATTAATAAATATAAAAATATAAACAAGTTTACTATAATATATATATTTATATATAAATATATATATATATATATATAGTATACTATAGTATATATATATATATAAAAAATCTTATATAATATATATATAATACTATAACTTTTATTGAGGAAGTGATTACGAAAGAATGTAAAGAAGACATAACGTTACATCGTCTTAACGTGACGTTAGGCTAGTTGAGTTAATTCGTAACTAACTTAACCTAACCTAATCCTACAACTTAACGTTACTTAAACTATGTAACGTTATGCTTCTTTACATGCTTTAGTAAATCTTCAACTTCCCTGTGAGAGAGTCTACTCTGGCACTCATTTTCAACATACCTATTTAAATAGAAAGTATCCCCCGACATGATGCGATTTATTTACTTTTTAAAGCAGTTCCTGATTTATTTCAAATAAGAGTAAGGTATATATATATTATATATTACTATTTATATATATATTATTCTACTATTTAATTATATATATTATTAATATATATATATATATATACTCATAAATATATATATATAAGTCAGAGTATGGTACGTATTCTATCCTATACATAATAATACTTGCTCATGGCAAAATATAATTCTCATTCATACATATGGCCAGCGTCCTGATTAGCGTCGATTGTACTTAAAAAATATAATGCTACCAGTTAAAACAGAATACCAATGCTGAAATGCTGGTCCAAAGTTTGTCAAATTGAATGTAAAAAAAGAAAAGAAAAAAAAAAAAACAATATATCTTCAAAACTACAAATAGCTACAGCGAGACAAGAAAGCTTTGTGCGGAAGCTCGCGTAAATTTTACATAAGAACAATGTAAAAAAAACTTAAAAAAAAAAAATTATTGTTAATAATTAAAGTGATATGATTAGAAGGCCTATTTATAGACCTTTTATTGGTTTCGTTAAAAATAATATAGACTTTCTATTAAAATTTTGTATTATGATTAACGAGACACAGCTAGGGGGCTCGAGTCGACGTTGAACATAGGGAGGACGTTTTCCACCATACCGCCCGTAGGGGGGGGGCGGAGGAACCCTCGCGACACCATAATTACAAAGAGGCGGGTCGTTCCGGAGACCTCCGCCGAGGGGAGGGGAATTAAGTCCATATCCCCGTAGTTTCGCCGCAAAGGCCCGAGAGACCCTTCCTGCCTTTGCGTATATAAAGCGCCCCTTCGGGGTAACAATTCTTTATAAAAAAAAACACACAGCAAAATTTAAAGAAAGTCTATTTATATTTAACGCAGTACCAATAAAGGTCCTCTAATAGATATCTAATCTATTATAACTTAATAATTATTAAACAATTAATTTTTTTTTTAATTTTTTTCATTTCTTATGTGAAATTTTAAAAGGAGACGAGAAAATGTATTCTATTTTGAAGTTTAGATAGTATGTACGATTTTATTAAATAATCACTTTTTTATTTTTTTTTTTTTTTACATTTCAAGCAAAAGTCAGGACCAGCATTCCAGCAATGTATTCACCGTTTTACTGAGAAGTTTAATAGTTTTTAAGATGTACATAATGACGGCTAATCCAACGCTGAGGACTAGATATAAAGTACCTATATATATATTGATATATATTATACGTTAAATTATTGAGAAAGTTTTATTGAATAATAATTATAGTATATTACCAGAGGGACATATTAGATAAGGTATCTAAAGATTTATTTAGTACACAGATAGGAAAGACCCGACAATCTATTATCTCTCAAAACACTCCAACAGTTAAATGGGGAAGAGGAATACATTATTAGCCTGCGAATGCTGGTCAACATTTTAGTGCGGAAAATGTAGAAAAAAAAAAAAAAATCATATCTCAAAAACTATTAGCTACAGGCGATTTAGAACTATTATTTTTGGATATCTTTTAAAATTTTAGTTAGGCGAAAATGTAAAAAAAAATTTATTGTTAACACTTATAGTAATATGAGGAGAAAGCCTATTTAAGACGTTTTAGTAACGTTATTCGTCTAAAGAGATAAAATAGACTTCTAGTATCAGTTTAGTTTTGTTTTTTACTCTAAAGACAATACCACCAAAGGTATATCCGTCAACTATGGCAAGGGGTGCTCTCGCCTTTCTCCGGAGAACTACGGGGTAAGGACATTTCCCCCTCCGGGGAGGTCTGCCGTAACCCGCCGTCTTTGTAGTGTGGTGTAGCAGATTTTCGCGGGGTCTATTCCTCGCCCTCACCCTACGGGGTATTGAAAAGGTCCCCTCCCCCCTGTGTTCCGTCGGCTCGAGCCGCCTACATTGCCGTGTAAAACTTTACAAATAATATATCAGTATAAGCCTGATGCTGGCTCACGACAAAAAAAAATTAGCCAAATTTTTAATTTTATTATTTTTTTTTGTTACATTTTCCCCTACTAAATTTTACAAGGCAGTTCCAAAATATGTATGCGCTGTAGCTATTGTAGGGTTTTTTTTTTTTTTTTTTTTACAGTTAAAGAAAAGAAATTTTAACTTACTCTACCATATACTTACCTCCCTTTTTCTGTAGCTATTGTGTTTTTTGAGATATGGATTGTTGCCTTAGAATTCTAGAGAATAAATATAAGTAACTATATTACTTATATATAATATATAATATATACTTTCACTATATATAACTATATTATATATAATAGTATAGTCTCACCGTAAATAAATAAATATTTTCTATATATAGATAATATATAATACTTAATAATAATATATATATATCTATAATTATAAACTCTATACATATATTATATATATATTAGTATCATTATTATTAGAGTCAGAATTTAGTTTTTTTACCCATAAAAATGAAATTATTTTTTGCGAAACCCAGAAATGAAAATTCTAGAACTTGTTCGTCCTGTGGAAGTTCTCATCCGGGAGTTCGTTGTCATAGGCTCTTCGACATCATATGCAGATGGACATTAAGAAATTTCGCACTGTAAATATAACTTACGATTCATTATATAAACAACTACAAATTAAAACTACATTTGAAACAATTATAGATTTTAAATTTTAACATAAAAAGTTATTAAAAAATCTAAATTGGAGGAAAAAACTTTAAACAACGTCCCTTTTATCCCCCACATACATTTTAAAAGACTAATTAAAGAGAGCTGACGGAGTCATCCTCTAACGAGAGCTGCAAGGCTCGTGATTGACTCTTGTTCTATAGGGTATATATTAGGAATACATGAAACCTAGATGTTTAGGTTGGAAACCAAACAATAGGCAACAGAATGCTGGGATGTTGCATCAGGAAAAATATAGAGTGTACCCCGTAAATTTATTTCCGAGAGGGTATTATTCTAGGATCCGATTAGGGACCATAAAAACCATAAAAATTGCCACATGGAGTCATATTTTTGCTGAGGCCCAGGGCCATCTCGTATACGGATTGGTCAGGAATACTGCGGGTAGGACATAAAAAGATCCTGCCTGCACGCGAGCTGTACGGGTATTCGTGGAGTGGAGAACGAAAGGAGAGAGTTGGCAGGATGTTATCTCCGCAGAATCCCGAGGAAGGCAATGGGAGGTGGGGCACCAAAATTGCACACACTCCCACATCGCAAAACAAATTAATTTCAGAGAATTATACCGTTATAAACTGTTTCGAGCATGACAGAAAGACTGATGCCAACTATATATCTTGCTCTTCATTATGTTTGCGTAAAATTCCAAAGAAGACATTTAACAATGACTATAAAATTAACAAATTAGTGATTGTATCAATGGTAAACTTTTCTTTCCCACAACAATCTACTAAAGTAAACTTTACTTAAGCGCCATTTAGTCTTTTGTACACGTTTCTGTTTATATGACACATACAAATTTTTTTTCTTATGCCATATTTATCTCTGTAAGGATTTTGGTGGGCCAAGAGAGCAACTGCTGGGGTATTTCCCCACCCAGAAACAAGGATTGTATACTTGAAGTTACATCGAGTAGATCTCAGAAAGAGATTCTCAGTCAGTTGATCTTCATTTGAGGCAGATTATACTTTGTCAAAATTGGCATTGCTAGCTTTATAATGATGCTCATTCCACTCCTAAATTTCTTGCTGCGACGGGCTTAGGAATTTTTCTTTTTGCAGTTTGCAAATATTGCAAAAATTATGAAAGAATATCATAACCAAAACAATTCCAGTTTCTTCAATGACAAAACCAATGCTAATCAGAGTCGAATCCTTCCGTCAACCAAGAGCCATCATATGTTATTTACAATGTTATTGGCATGCCATCTTCCAAATTTCGGCTTAGTCACAAATATTGTTCTTATAATTCTATCTGCCGGATTCTTCACATCTTCTACAGTAAAGTAAACTCAATTATTTTTTCAACTTCCTGTGTGTGTGTGAATAAAACTAACCCTCATTCTTCGTTCTCTATTACATCTTCAACACCATTCCTCCCCACGGGATAACATAAAACTAAACAAACATTCACACAAATATTAAACAAAATTACCTTGACAATCAGCAACCAAACTTTCTCATAAACGCACAGCCACCTGACATATCTAGCGACCCAAACCACTTCCCACTCAAAACACATCTGCCGGGCTGAGATCAAGCAACCACATACCTAAGCCTAGTCACACAAACATAGATTTAGGTTTAGGAGGAGTTGCACATAATTGAATACAAGGGTGGGTGAAGGACATGAGATAGTATGTAGTATTAAACGTTAAATCGTAAAAAATCATGTTAGCCGGTGGCAAGTGGGGTTCCTCAAGGTTCTGTGCTGGGTCTCCTTCTATTCCTAATCTATTTTAAAGATTGGGTTATGGGAATAAAATGTTGTTTAAGTTTGCTGATGACACTAAAAAGTGTCGAAGGTTCTTCACCTAGATTATTCTAATGTCTTAATTATGAAATGTATGGGGAATGACAAGTCTGTGGATAGAAGGAAAGATTTGGGTGTGATTATTATCAGTAGTAATAATTTAAGGTGTCAGAGCAGGGTTTAGAAGCTAGGAATAAGGGCTAACAATGTTAGGTGTAATACACTGTAATGCCAATTAAAAAGCAGGATGGCGAACAGTAAGCACTATAAAGGTTATGTCAGATCACCGATTGAGTACGGAGGACAAGTTTAGATTCCTTATCTAAAGAAAAACATTAATACGCTGCAGTACATCTCTGAACAAGAAGAATAATTTTAGGTTTAAAACAAGAGCTACAAGGATAGCCTAAAAAAATGGGGATACCTTTCTGTTGAACGGGGATTTTTTTTAGAAGGGAAAATGATGAAAATTTAATTCAAAGACGACCTATTAAAATCAAATAATAATAATTACTTTTTGATTGGGACAGTCTTGATAGGTCAGGTTGGGACCCCGCCCAGGTGGTGTCTAACCGTCTCTATTTTCTTAAGTTGTTAAGAAAAAAATTAATAAGGTTTAAATGAAAGAAAAGCCAAAAATTAAATTATTAAAGAACAAAAACAACAATCAAATATATCGGCAAATAAAAGAACGAATAGTCGAGATGAGAACGTAAAGAAAACTTTGGTTGGATAGCAATATTTAATTAAATAATTACTCCTTTACTTTTCAATAATTTTATTAATCATAATTTTACAAAACTGTTTGTGTTGTAACAAAATAACACAAAAATTACACAATCGTACAATAAATTACACAAATCATACAAAAAAAACTTGTAGAAAATAAATATGAAAACATTTTAAATAATAGTAATAACTTTACTCCACTTGACTATAATATGATGTAGTAGTCCTGAAAAATAACAAATATTTAAATATGATTTCAAGCAGTGAGAAACAAGTTTGCCTACTTACAGCATCCATTTTGGGTCAAAATAATAAGACCTGAAAATAACCATGTAAACTCTTCCAATATCCACTCTTGTTTGGATCTCCTTTGAATAAAAATTTCTCTATTGGGTCAAAGTAGGTCTATAGTTAATTATTAAAAATATTTCAGGGTTAGAAGACAATTTCATTTAAGCATTAGCAACGAAAAACTCGTCATTCTATGATAGAAACCATTACTCCTCCTTCTGACAAACAGGTTAACCAGCAGGGTTTTGAATTTAATGGCTTTGTTTCTATTTGAAATCGCGGATATTTTTTTAATTTATCTAATTAGACTTAAAGGGG
The DNA here is from genome assembly GCA_015478945.1 of Trachelipus rathkii. Classification (NCBI taxonomy): domain Eukaryota; kingdom Metazoa; phylum Arthropoda; class Malacostraca; order Isopoda; family Trachelipodidae; genus Trachelipus; species Trachelipus rathkii. Next base: position 13,591 of record JABUQX010029819.1, read on the forward strand.
AGGTTTAAAACAATGTGTGACTCGCTCCGCCCCTCCACAAAGAACAATAATAATTGATATTGAGTTAGCGTTCTTTTTTTATTCCTTATTAAATTAATGATAAATATAAAAAAAAAAAAATAAAAAAAAAAAAAAAAAAAAAAAAAAAATCAGTAGTCTTGAAAATGCACTACCGGCCTACCATCACCTAGACGGATGTTAAAAGTGTGGCAAGTACTATACCAAAACGTGAGAAATACATCTTCAAATGAGTCGAATGGACTGGATTCCCATTTTTCTTTTTTCCCTCAGCAATTACGGGACAAATGTTCTCAATGAAAACTAGAATGAATAAATAAATAAAATAAATAAAATAAATAAAATAAATAAAATAAAATAAATAACTAAATAAATAAATAAATAAATAAACAAATAAAATATATATATATATATATATAATATATATTCATTATTTATATATTAGAAGCTATATTATATATATATTATATATATATATATATATATATATATATATTATATATATATATATATATATATATATATATATATATATATATATATATATATATATATATACTATATATATATATATATTATATATATATATATTTCTTTCTTTCTTTCTTCTTACCTTCCTTCTTTGCCCCAAGATTGGGGGTAAGGTGCTGTACAAGCATCGGAAAAGAAAAGCAGTAGGAGAACATGACAAACGTCGAAAAGAAGCCCAGCCTTACGCCCCCTCTGTACCATTAAATTAGCGAGAGCTCGTCACAGACAGAAAATCCACCCTAGAGCATCTTGGGACCGCGACGCACCCTCACTATGGTAAATCGTTCAATGTAGGGTTCATTCCCCGGGCCCATGTGGGCCACAACCATGCCCCCATACAAAAACCCCGCCATTCTCTCCTATCATGCACCCTTTATTCTCGCCTCTGCCAAACTTCCATTTCTCTCTCCTTCAGACATTCGTTCAAAGACTCAATCCACTTCCTCTTCTGTCTCCCAGCCGGTCGGTACCCAACACACTCACCACTATACACCGCTTAACCAACGACTATCACTCATCCTTTCCACATGACCAAACATCTCACATACTTTCATTTATTCTCTCATTTACCACTTTCTTCACACCCCCACCCACTCTCTAATACGTTCATTCCTCTCTTTATCAAATCTTCTCACCCTAACACGCCCCTAAGATTTGTCCATCTGACACATTGAACTTTAGATCTATACTTCTTTATTCCAGACCATAGTCTCACTACCATACAATAAACACAGGTAACAACATACCCTCATGTAAGACCCTAGCACACTTCAAGACTTAGTCCCTTTGCATTCACGAACGATTTAATTGCCACAGCCACCTTTCCGCCATATCACAAATTTCCTTACTACACTCTGCATC